>JAOWBF010000015.1:8524201-8535308 GCA_028566175.1 Vinca major
GAGTAGTAGTCATTAATGCATTGTACGTCTTCATTTCAAGAGGTGCAAAATAAAACATGGCCTGAACCAGAATTAATACTACATGGCAAAAACAAGCCCACATGAGAAAACGATATGCCAGTGAGTAGCATACCCCTTATTATGCAACACTTTGACCCACCAAAAAAAGCATTGCCCAGAATTGCTATCTTCGTCTCACCTAGCGTTGCCATTGCCATCAATTGCCCAAACAAGCGAGTCTGTAAAGTTGAATTCTTCCTCCATTTAGAAACATAAGTTGTTTTAGTTTTTCGCAAAAGAATTAAGATTGTAAAAACAATGTATGTATTTATAACAAAATACCACACATGCAGTTAACAATGTTGCAAGAAGACTTATATTATGAAACAACTCTCTTTAAAACGATTTATATTTTAAAAATGACGTAACAACTTTACTTATCTTAGTCCGAGACCAGCTTATCATCCATCATCCCTACTCTACCTCTGTGTCAATGGTGTACCAAATTTCCAGAGAGTGACAACTTTTATACCACATTTTCTGAAATAAAACTTTTCCCCTACTTCACAACAATTAGCCAAGGTTTCATGCTAACACAAGCTAATCTGAACAATATCAAAAGCAGTGTTTATATCTCTGCAAAATACTACAGATGATTCAATAATAAATTAGGAACATGAAGTGTTTACACTTCTCCAACTAAGCATATTTGTACATGCTACTCATCAACAACTTCGGATGTCTAATACTATACTACAAACAAAATAAAATACCACATCTAAACAGTTAATTAAGGCCTAAATCAGTAAATGCCTTCATCGCGCCCCTACACTTTGTCCAATTTCGCCAATTTCCAGTTGTGCTAATACCAGAAATACAGGTTTTTCCTCTACCTTCTAAAGTCCAATATGCATGCAACACCGTCGGAAGAACAAGCAGCAATTCTATCACCCTCCTTACTCCAGCAGACTTCAAATATGCCTCCGTTGCCTTCATACTTTTTGATGATCTTGCCGTCTTTCAGTGACCAAATGTAAACGGACTTATCAAGAGAACCACTGGCCAATAACTCACCATTTGGGCTAAAAGAAACTGAATACACAGGTTCCCTGGCAATTCAAACAAAAGAAGGTAGTTAACAGATAAGCACATCTACTAGTAAATGGCATGTTCAGAGTATTAAGTCAGCTGCTCAAGGGAAGCCCAATCTAGCATTTTCAATGGTTGATGTACCATGACATGATAATCTCCAACAAAATAAACTCTATAGAACTAATTATAAGTGACATCACAAGTAACAGAAAACTTGAATAATGCTGGAGTGTTTAATGGAACCAATCCAAACAAACAAATAATTCGGTACCACATTTAAATGCTTCAGTCAAGAATTTTTATTATTATATGCATATCAGTAGCAACAATGGCTCCATAAGAATAATGTGGAAATAGAAACTTAAAACTCAAATATATCATAATTCCTCTTACTGTTGGTTAATCCAAAAATATAGTTAGCAAGGCAAGTACAATAGGGTAGAGGTACAAGTTTCTAAAAGTCATGCACCTGTGCCCATTCAAGCTGCACCGGACTTTTCCCTGATCAATATCCCATACCTTGACGGTTGAGTCAAACGATGCACTGTAGGAGAAAAAAGTTTTAAACTTGGGTAACAAAGTTTTCTCCTTCCAAGAATAGCATGAAAAATAATTTCTCAATGTTACTTCAGCTAGTTATTTAACAATACATAGCCCAGAACATATGCAAAAGCGAACCAAAAGGTGCTAGAATAATACTCCCTCCATTCCTAAATATTAGACTCTTTAGACAATCTTAGAAAATTAAGGAATTTGTCATCTTCACTGAAAGTTCCAATATTACCCCTCTCTCACTTCTATAACATAAGAAAGGAAAAAATAGGGATGGCAGAGGCTGCAAATAAAAGAAATGTCGATGGTATAATTGGAATAAATTGTTGACAACTAATACAAATTATTAAACGATAATTAATTTGGATACATATATATCTCCTAAAGGACAATTAAATGGGAATGGAGATAGTATTAGATTGTTAATTACAGTAAAACCTCTATACAGTAATACTCTCAGGACCGGAGAAAAATATTACTATAGGAGGTAATTCTTAAATAGAGACTTATATATAAAACTTATAATTTTTTAAAAATAACTATTATACATTATACGACACTTGAAAATCGTATACTCTTGAAACTAATTGAAGATCATGTTTTGGAATCATCAAAAATATCTCTCCTAGATGGAATTGTAAATGCGTTCAGTCAATCGATGTGAACCAACATACAATCGAAAATTTCTTCAAGCACTACAAAATTTGAACAAATGATGCCAATTACTTAGAAGTTACAAAAGAATTGGATGAATATGTTCAAAAAATAGTTGCAGATTTGAAAAATCAGATTAAAGAACTTCATTACAATAACCAAATGGATATGTATGTTTTTCTTGATTCTCCAAATGAGCAACAAGTATTGTATGATTTAACTGAAGAAGAAACCGTTGTAGAGATCAGGCAAGAAGCACAAGATGATAATCCGGATAATGATAGTGTAGAAATAGAAAAATCTCGTATTAAGAAGCTTCAAGCATGTTGGACAAACATAAAATATTTTGGATTCAACAATAAAGTGATTTTGTTGACGAAATACTACGAATGCAAGTTAAAGAATGTGGTATTAACCCACAAAATTAAGTCATTGTCACAAAGAACTTTGGATAAGTATTTAATATAATCTTAGATTTAGTTAAATAATTTTAGATATTTTATATAGATATATACATATATATAAAATGAGATAATCACTATTTATGCCGCTGAGTTTACTTTCAAAAGCAACTGTTACCCCTCAAAAATATATAGTGTCATTTGTGTCCCCAACAACTTACAGGGTGCCATTTATGCCCAAAAGTGGCGGAATCCGGCTAAAGGGGGCGGCGTAACACATGTGCGAACCGCACAAGCACATTTTGAGGGGCAATTTCGTCCATATTCGTCATTTGTAGTTCAATCATCACCAGCCACCAGCTCCTCCTCCTTTAATTCGTAAGCTTCCAACAGCCACCATAGCACCACCTAGGCCACCTCTCCGCCAACTAAAATAACAGGCCTCCCTCATATCCTCAACCCTGTCATCAAAATTTCCAAAGAAGCTCTATTGGTCCTGTTTGGATCCATTCCAGTAAAAGAAAACGCAAATTCCAACACCATAGATTATTACTACATAGAGAGGATTGGACATGGTGTTGGAAAATTGGGATACTTTATAGACTGTCTTGCAAGATTATAATTGGATTAATCTGGTCAAATAACCAAATACTGGTATTAAAAAAAAATAATTGCTATTATTAAACAAAATGAATAAACATTTACCCAATGTATTAATACAAATGGGATAGTGAAACATTCACTTCCAAGAAAGCTCTTACATAATTATTAACAATAGATTGGGCAAAGAATAATAAATTACACCAAGAAAATAAAATAAATTTTTTTTTTTCAGAACCTTGCATACATGAACTTATTGCTGGAAAGAAGGAAGAAATACATCGCTGAAAAAGCCGAAAATATGTCAATGACAATAACCCTCGCCAATCTAAACAGATTAATAAGAAACATAGATCTTTCAAACTATTTAATTACAATGATTATGGTCGCTGATATACATATTTTGTACGCGGATCAACAATAACACCTTTCCCGCCGTTCACTTCTAAATCGTGCCTGCAAATAGAAATCCATAAAAAAAAAGTTGCGAGAAAGTTCAAAGGATGAGCACGAAATTAGATATGAAAAGGATGTGCTTGAAATGTAAAAACAACACAAGAAAAAACATGGAATCTCAACTGAAACACAAAGTCGGGAATGGTCAGCTGCTCGCGAGGAACGTATCTGAATAGCTGTAAAAGTCGATCTACATATACCACCTTTTTCCACACCTGAAGATACATTCAACATCAGCTCCAACAAAACAGAGAAGGGCTTGGGGAATTAATCTAGAAACTCTACGAAATTAGGACTGTGGCAAATCATTAACTACTATGTTTTAAGATCCGGTTAGACAAGATGGCCCCACCGGGGATGATCAAACAATGGAGAAATTAGGACAAGTGAGACATTGGAGTAATCAAGATACATCCTTGAAAAACCTCAGATAAAGAACAAAAACTGAAAAACCCTTATCCAGGTTATATGGGAAAGAGCGGGGTTGGGGGGATCCGGAGTGTGTAGCAGCGTTGGTCACTCATACATACCACTTTATCAACGAACATTTGCAATCCCGTTATGGCAGCCTTCAGTCCAAATGTGGGGTGAAGGACATATATTGCCTGAATGGGGAGAGGCAGTGTTAGATTTGCTAGCAGACAACTTATAATGAATAGCAGTAAAAAGTGTATTAATCAGTCAAAAGAAAAGACCGAAATACATCACATACATGAAGATTTCTCTGATGTTTCCGACCAAGTATTTGTTGAAATCTCTTCATCCATCCCAGGTCCGGTTGGCTGTTTCCATCATTACCACAAATTTTACATAAGAGCACAGCTTACAAAGACAATCGTAACCGAAAGGAAAATATGAAATGAAGCAGTAACTAGTAGGTAGCATTTGTTGGTAGTTGATATTACAAACACTTTCAGGATAAGAAAATTATTATACTAGAATGTTTGGATTGGAGAATTTCCGCGTGATTTTTCACATTAACAAATACAGAAAATAAATTATTGTCGATAACCAGGATCCGAAGTTCAATAACATGTAAGAACACTCACGCTTGCAAAGACGCCGCGGAATGGAAGTATACAATAGTGTAAGGCTTCTGTATCAAGGGCTCGAACTCCTAAAACATAACCGTGTAAGCATGAACCCTTATAACATAATTTATGTGTTTAATATTGGAAAGAAACATTGATAAAAACAAAAGCATCAAGTAGCCATCAGCATCAAAACATACAAGGAAAAAATATTTTGGATATCATCCAAGACAAGGGAGATGAATCAAACTGAGTTAAAGCATTCGGGCAACAGTTATTACCTTTACTACATAAAGTATAAAACGTTCTAGATCGAGACACCTCAAGAGGAAATGCGCTCCCACAACGACCATTATTGGACGACCCTCATTATCCACTCCACCTCGGTAGCTGAGACAGAAATTACCAAATATCAAAGGCTAATTATGCAAATTCTACATCCACCCATCTCTAATATCAGAATTTAATCTAATTTGATGCTTCAAATTAAGTATCGATTTACTTACACAATTTTCATTTCTGCAATTTCAGAAAGATTTAGAGAATTTGCTTTAGAAAGATATCTAGAATGAAGCGAGTATTCTTCTGCGGCAGACAAAGGAGGTCCTCCAAGGTCTCCGTATCCAAGCATTTTGAAACAGTTAAAGCCACTTTGAGCTTGAGCAGTTTTTTCCCATTGTTCTTTACGACGCTGGTCAGGGTCCTTGATCAGGGACATGAAAGCGGGATCCAAGTATGAATCCAAATATGAAGTGCTCCTTTTGAAATCAAAATATTTCAGTACATGGATGAAGAGACAAGCATAAATTCAAAAGAGATACATATGATTCATAAGGAGCCATCGTGATTTGGACCTTACCTGAAAATATTCATAATCCCTATTTGGTATAGTTATTAAGCTAGTCAATATTCATGGTGTCTTACTTGTTGGGGGGGGAAAAGCAGGGAACAAGAAGAACAAGTATACTTGTGTCAAGTTGAGAGATATGGAGTTAATGTGGGGTTTTAGGAAACTTTTTGGTTGTAGAAAGCGTTGAAGAAGTTTTCTAAGGAAAATCTCAAACATTTAGTTGAAATCCGAAATATCTAATACACGTAGAGGGGATTATATTCAAATTTTAGTTTCAAGATCAGACTTGTGCACAACCGTAACAAAAATTGCATAAAACTAAAATGAAGAATAAGGACAAACTTTTCGGCTAAAACATATTCAGGTGACTGACCTTCTTGCCAACCCAACATCACTGACGGGAAGACTAATAGAAGTTTGAGGAGATTCTGCAGAAGTTTTCTTTGCATTTGGCAGGGGTTTTATTCTGATTTTGCGTTCATCTATAATGGTCTCACCATTTTCATCCCCAACATCAGCAGGGAGCTTTGAAATAGCTATCTCCTCTTCTTGTCTGTCCCGAGGAAAGTAAAGTGGAAGCAACCTATATTGTGTAATACAGATAGATTTAAATTATACAGTATTCAGTACAACAAATAATTATCTTATTTATACATAAGGCCCACTATCATACCTTTTATATATTTCTGTATCAGATGATGTAATTGTACAAAAAACAACAGCATCAATTTTATCCTTCTGTTTCTCGAGAAACCTTCTCACAGTTCCTAATGGAAGCAGATCAAAATTGAAGGGATCAATTGCAGATTCATTTCAAACTCAAAAGGTTGTCTACAAGCATAATGTTACCAAAAGGTATATGTAGACTTATAAGATTCTCCCTTAGAATTATAGAAGCTAAATTCGGTGAATATGAATATCAATTAGAGAAGCTACATTGGCTACAAATGTTCGCAAGTTATCATATTCAAAGTTCGATAATAAAAAGTCTTACTTATTGCCACATGTGCAGCTGGTTCCCGTGGATAATTTTTGGCTTCTGTATATATACAACCCATAGCAATGCTGTTTCACAAGTAGAAAAAGAAAAAAGAAAAACTAAGATAGAGTAAGGAAGGAAACATAAAATTAAAGTGGTTTTCGTCTAGAAGCTATGACAACCTTTTGAGTCCATTGTCGATAAGAAGTTCAAGGCAGGATCTATAGCAATGACTCAAGGCATTCTCTGCAGCGGTATGATATTTTACAGCATACTTTGGACCGACGGTATGAATAACCCGCCTGCTAAATAACAGAAAGAACCTTTTACTGTTGTTTCCAGAAGCCAATTATGTAAAATTCTTTTATAAATGAAAGAGATGAGGTCCTCTCTCTACTCCTTTCCGGCCTCTTGGTTGTCAGGTCAAAGGGCTCGGAAAAATTGCCACTTTCTTTTCTTTTTCCGGGGGGGGGGGGGTGTGTCCCATCAGACAATAATTAATATATAGAGAATATGCGGCTTAATTAACAAAGAACAACCAGCAAACTCACCTTGCAGGAAGATCATAAGCATTAGTAACTTTTGCCATCCCTGTCCTGCAGCCACCCTGCAAGAAAGAAATGCATCATTAGTGCACATACTTAGCAAGGGACGATAGGGTCAAAAAGTAATACACCCATCTCTGAATGAAACTTACCAATGATGCGCATTCTTCAGCAAGACCAGGTCCAGCTGCGGCATGCAAACCAGGGCTACTTTGCACTTCATCCAAGTTCTGTCATGCCACTCAATGAGTATGTGAACATTAGGGGAAGCAGAAGGGTAAGAATAGCAATATGCTTAACTCAGATTCAGGTATATTCTAGGGTATAGAAAGTAACCTATGGGCGATTTCCAAGTTTTACTTTACTGAACCAAATATGACTCAGAAAAGAGATTTTAAAAATCTAAGCCATAATTAAGAAGGAAATGCAATCTATAGTTTTTAAAAGGACATGCCAATATGAGTAGTGTATAGTAGGCAGGGGAAGATCAAGCAATTTTGTGTTGGGGGGTCAAGTTGTACGCAAGCATATATCAAAGGGCATATAAACAAATTTCAATAATTTTCTTTTCTTTTTTCTTTTTTCTTTTTTCTTTTTTGTGGGGTAGGAGCGCAAAACTTAATATTTTAAAGGATTTTTTTGAAAATATTTGTTTTCCTAAAGGTAAAATGTGTAATTTTCCCTACATCTGCTACTGACAAGAGGCCACAGTAATAAGCAGACTGCAGATTGTACATGGAACTACCGGAACAATAATAATTAGAACAATATATTTTCACTGCCAACTTCAACTGAGAAGTAGCCAGACATTGTAGTAACATTCAGAAGTACGCACATAAATAAATCTGTCCTTTCGGTTATCGGGAAAACAAACATTTCCGCTATCCAGATCCAGTTCCACATGTCGAATATTCGTAGGTTCATTATGTAGAAGAAATATAAACCTCTGGGCCTAATTATATATATGAAATACGAGAACCAACAACCAACTTTATCAAACTTGTAGAAGCAAATAACAGAAGTTGATATCTGATATCATATTCTTGAAAGAAACTACGCATTACAAAGAAAAATATACCCATGACTTATCAAGCAAAATATACCCAGAATTTAAAGCTTAAGCATCTCTTTGATTATTTCCATTGTATGCATATTCAGTAAGACTAGTGATGTAACTAATGTCCTTTTCTGGTCAGCTCACAAAGAGATACATGTAGAAACAAGTTTCCTTCACACCTGAAAAAAGACATTCTTTCGTAGCTGAAACAGATTTCAACTTTAACCACAGCTAAGGTGTTATTATGTTAATATTTCTCCGTGATAAAACACTCCCTAATCAAGTAGAGGTTACCTCATTTGTCGAGTTGACCACAGCATCTACTTCAAGATTCCAAGGATTCCCCCTCCACAAGTATATCTTTGAGTTAATTTCATGATCCACAGGAAATCTAGAAACCATCCCGTTACCACTACTCTCTGCCTCATCAGTCGCCAGAGGGTCGGGAAAATAAGAATTTGGATAGGGCCCATCTTCATTCTCATAAGAATACCTATACTCTGCATCACTCCAACGTGGAACTTGATCCAGTGTCACCACAGAATCTCCACTATCAGTGGGCAATCCACCACGGTTAGGGGTTGCAGCCCCAGCGCGAAACATATTTCACAGTTTACCAATCAGACCTTCCCCTCCCTTATCTGAAAGCAATTCCCACTTAACTAAAGATTGCTATCTCTCCAACACAATGAAAGTTCAAAAGACCCCAGATGAACTTTCACCAATTCGATAACAATCTCCTGAAGAAAACAAAAAAGAGAACTTTATTAACTTTGAACCACTCATGTCCCAAATAGCAACTAGCATTAAAATCATCAGAAAATAAGCTCAAAACACCAACCTAAAGTCGAAAACTTCCCAGCAACAGAAAAGGCCCGAGTCATCGATTAAAACATAATTCTCAATTGAACAACAAAACCGATTTTTGCATCACTACCAAAAACACAAACCAATACAATAAATAAATTATAAGTTTCCATGCATAATCAACTGGAATAAAACAATGCATCCAATAAAAATGTCTTTCCCCCCATCATAAACGAGAAATTAGCTGAATTACTTGAACAGCCCAGGTCCCAAAAGCAACTAGTACCAAAACCATCAGAAAAATGTAGCACAAAGTAAAGTCATAACATCATAAGTTCAAAATTCCATCCAAAAGTCGAAAACTTTCCAACAACAATAAAAACCCCAATTCACTAATTAAAATATAATTCTCAATTCAAACAACAAAACCCACTTTTCAATCACCACCAAAAACCAATAAAATAACCAAATCATAAGTTTCCATATGTAATCGACTGGAATAAAACAATGCAACCAACAAAAAAACTGTTTCGCCCCAATAAAAAATGGAAATTAGCTGAATTACTTGAACAGCCCAGGTCCCAAAAAGCAACTAGTATCAAACCCATCATAAAATATCATAAAAGTTTAGTCATAAGATCATAAGTTCAAATTTCCACCCTAAAGTCGAAAACTTTCTAACAAGAATAAAAAACCCAATTATCAATTCAAACAACAAAACCCACTTTTGCATCACTACCAAAAACACAAACCAATACAATAAATGAATTATAAGTTTCCATATATAATCAACTGGAATAAAACAATGCATCCAACAAAAAACATAAATAAATTAAAATCCCCCAATAAAAACAAGAAATTAACTGAATTACTTATTCAAGAAACCAATAAATATAGGGCTATAGATTATGCGTACCTGGGAATTGATTTGAGATTTGGGGAAGCAAAAGAATTTTCAGAGTTCAGAGAGGGAAAGGGGAAGAAAGATACAGATGGAGAAAGTACTATGTATTTTTGGACGGAGGAAAATAATTGGAGTTTTATTTAATTTAATTATTTGTAATATATGAATGAATAATTTAAGTAGAGCTGAAGAAGTGTGGGACCGAATGTGATTTGTGAAGGTCTATGATTAGATCCAAGAATTTTTTGTTTTTTTAACAAAGCTATAATGTTTTTGTCCTTTTGCTACTATTTTCTGGTATTGTCAAATTTTGTTTTTTTAAGAGTAAATATATATTTAGATTATTAAATTATTTTTGTTTTACTGTGTTGATATTTAACTATTTTTTGGTTAATTATATCATTTTAATATTTATTTGTATTTGAAAATAAATTATCACCACTTTGTCATGTTTTTTGGCCAAATTAGACATGTGTCGAACATGTATCATGCAGGAAAAAATTAAAGTACACACTAACCAAGGACGACTAAGAGGGTGTTCGAGGTGATCGGTCGCACGGGACCTCCAATAATCGAGGGCCTCAATTTTATGTTATATATGTGTGTGTTTATATTTTATTAAAGAATAAAAAAATTAATTACTTAGGATTTTTTTACTTTGATAACTATCAGTAAATATTATTAGTCTTTTTTTGGACAAACTAGTCCACTCTATTTATAGGTAAAAGCTCAAAAAGGTGAAATATATTGTCTTTTTTCTTGATATTGATGAAAATGATTTGAATGTAAAGCTTAAATTGCTTAGATAATTCTTGCGTAATGAAAAGATGAGACCTATTGATATTTTGATGATTTGAAATTATTGAAAGTAGATAATATGAGCATTTATGAATTAAAGAGGCCCATTTGGGGAAGAAAGATGAAGTTGGTCCAGCTCTTGTTGCACGAATTTGTCCCTAACAATTTGACTGTGTGCCCCACACGTGTGATAAGTCACTGTAGTTTATTGAATTCCGTCACGATTAAGTATTTTTGGCACTTTATAAATAGTTGTTGGTAAAAATAGTACTCTCTCCGTCCCAAATTATTTGTCCACTTTGTATTTTGTACGAGGATTAATGTTTCATCAAATTTTAGAGTGAAATATGATAAAATGTCAAACATAACCCTATTTAATGT
>JAOWBF010000015.1:8986823-9002899 GCA_028566175.1 Vinca major
ACTTTTATTTGCGACCTATTTCATCCCTATTTTTTTCTTTATTTTCTTATGATATAGAAGTGAGAGAAATGGGTAATATTAAATTTTTTGGTGAAATGATAAATTCTTTAATTTTTTAAAATTGTCTAAAGAGTCTTATATTTAGAAATGGAGGGAGTATAACCATTAAGGTCTTACACAGTTACACTAGTTGTAAGAGATCAAATATTCTGACCATGGATGAAGTCATCAAGTTCTAGCTGAGGGGGCGAAGGTAAAGCTTTACACACACAAAAAAAAATGGTCGGATAAAGGGTAATTTTCTTAGTAATAAAAGAAAAATACTGCAAATTTGAAAAATTTGGGCAACTGTCATCCCCGTTCCACCCATTGTCTTCATTCTCAGAGATGGCGTGAAAAACAATTAAATTAATATATATGATATATTTTATTCTATTTAGATGATAAATATGATAAATATATAAGTAATTCCACACAAATTTTTTAATGACCCCACCAATAAAATAAAAACTCTCTAAAACCTTTACTAATTTTAAAGATTCTAGAAACATGCTAAAAAATATTAATGAATTACCGCGTGCCCCAATGTTCTATATTCCTGAATCCGCCACTGTTCATTCCTGCTTCTAATTCAAGGTTAAAAGTTCGAGTCACTAGATATACCATTATTCTTGATTTTGGAGGATAAATGAAGTGGGTTTGTTAGAGAAATAGGTTGAAAAAGGAGCTGAGTATTTGTTGGACGAAAATACCCCTGTGATTTCGCAGGTGTGAGGCACACATGTGCAATGCCATTCACTCTCGCCGGATTCCGCCCGTTTTGGGCCACAATAGCACCCCATAAATTGTTAAGGGTACTTTTGGCACACATAATAGGCAGAGGTAACACTTGCTTTAAAACATACCAGAGGAGTATTAATAGCTATTAACTCAAATAATAATAGAATGATAGCCATGCATCTAAATGTTCGAACATACAAATCATAAGCATACTTTGCTAGAGCTCAGTCAATGGAATTTCCGCTACAAGAGATCAGAGCTACACAATGCTTTTCTGTTCTTCTATCAAAGGCAGCAGCTGCAGACAACTTCACAAGTAGCAAAAATTTGATGGCAAGTATGAACTATGATGATGTTTGTGAGGGTGAATCTTCGAAACCACTTTCTTGAATCAGCTGTTAAAACCAGAAAACATAGTTTTAACGTTTTGAAATCATATGGAAATGTCGATCTACAAAAGAAAGTGAACGTGAAGAAGGGGAGAAGGGATATTTAGTACCAAGGAGCCAGCTTGCTCGTATGCTTCCATAACTTTCGGATGTTCTTCATCTTCATAGCCTATTTGCAGTATTCGCGGTCCATTAACTGACCAAAATGCTCTTCTACCTCCCTCCTGAAATAATTTATGCAGAAAACATGGTAAATAGTTCATCTTTGTGTGGAAAGAGATGTTGAAATTATTCAGAAAATAATGCAGTTTATTATGTTGCACGAAACTTCAAACTTCGATTGTATTTTGACCTTCAAACTACAGTTGTTATAGAAGTATATGAGCAAAGATAAACAAGAATGAATTTGGTGTGTTCCAAATTGGCATACGATAAAGTAAGAACAAATTTTCCGCCTGAAATTAAAAGTTTTGGATGCTTATCTGACCTGCAGTACGATCAAATAAATAGCCTCGAGTGCTTGGACGCGAATTTCAGGATCAGCAACTGGCTCGCGCTCAATTGAAAGTGCACTTGAAAGCTCAAGTGGCATTTTAGAGGTGTCTTGCTTGCTATAAATCTGTAGAATAAAAAGAAAAATAACTCAAAAGACAGATGAGTAACACAGCCTAACACATATATTACAATGAGGCCTTCTTTTTCGGCCGAGTAATTTTTTTTTTTTTTGTGTTAATATATGAGGCCATTGGAAAGCAACTCTACTGAACTTTGATGCACTTATATTATGATTAGGCCAGTTGAAAGCAACTCCACTAAATTTTCGTTTACTTATTGGGGAATATGTTCCTCTCACTCATTCATTTCACTGTTTTCCATGAACAAGAACTTGCAAAAATGTGCAAACAAAGAAAAGAAATGCAGGCGGCCTTATCTACAAGCTAGACTAGTGGTTATAAGGTATCTCGAAGCAAGAACTTCCGTTGCAAATTAATCAACAAGACGACAATTATCATGATTGCTTTGGTTATTTCCAAAAGTTATTCAGCAAAAAAAAATCAAGCTACAACCTTTAACTACCACCCCAGAATATATGATTGAAAAGAATAAAAAATGAAAATGAATTGACCACAGAAATCACCTTGTTTCCTGCAACTGGCAAAAGTAAAACCGGCCAGAGAAACTCCGACATCAAGATCAAATTCTGCAGCTGATTATCAGCTTCAAAACAGCAATTGCGGATTGTTCCTGATACCTGTAAGGATGAAAAGGTATTAGCAATCACCTTTTTTCCGTAAAACTCAAGCATATAAATAACAGGAAGAATTTAATGTCTACCTGCTTAGTAAAAAAGGCTAAGCTGTATTTAATATATATATATATATATATATATTAAATACATATATTGAAGTAGTATAGTGAAGTAGTATCACCGAGAACTCCACAACTATTCACTGATGCAGCTAAGAACAAGAGACAAGATAAAAAGGGTATCCGAAAGGAAGATTGCAGACAAATAACTGATCTCCTAAACCTTGTAATTACAATATCTAGTATCTAACTTAAGATGTGAGCTCGTACTCCTGCCTACTTTAAGTGAAAATCAGAACCAATTGAATTTGACAAAAAGGCAACTGAAAGAATAACAACATTAAGGACTATCCTCAAACTTACTCCCTTCTTCCTTATTGGATTTGTTGAATCAAATTGCCTACTGATTTGCTTCAAAAGTCCACGTTTGGGATCCAACAGAAGCTTTCTTCCTGCTTCTTTCTTCGAGACATTCACAAGAATTGAAGCCACGTGTTCAAAGGGATCACCTGAGAGAGAGAGAGAGAGAGAGAAATTAGTTGATCGAGAGTTTAGAAGATCAAAACTTTAGTACACCATGAAACTTTGCTCCTCCTTTATTTACAAAAAGCAAAAATGCAAAGATATGAAATATCATTGAATTAAGAAAAATAATGTGTACCCTTTCTCTCATCTGTTGATGTACAGAATGACCTTACAAGCTTCATAACACTGAGGCCTGACAACTTCTCATCACCAGACTGCCAGTAAGGAGTACCACTCGAACTATCAGTAACCAGCAAACAGTAATTCTTTCAAAGGCAAAAATTTTCTAAAGAAAAAAATAATCATAGTTCATAACACTTCCCAAATACACATCCCTAAGTAGAATAAAAGAAACCTCGGTCAAAACAAACAAAGACCATGATTTCTCCAACCCAAGGGGAAGTAACAGCCTAAAATCAGTTGGATTACAAAAAGTTATGTGATTATTCTCTCTACATTATCGAACAATATAAGAAGCCTGTATATAAGGGAATCACCTGAAGCAAAGATTCAATACCAGCATCCAATTGCGTAAGATTAAGAAGAAGCATAACCAGCAACTGAGAAATATCACAATCCTGCTTGTATAAAATATCCATGGCTGTTTTAACCATACCTGCATCTACCATCTTCTTCGCAATATCTGAATTTTGAGATAAATTTACAAGTGCTTGTGCAGCAGGCTCTGATTCCTCCTGCAACAAAACCATTACAAATTCGGGTTACTCAAAATTCACGTCCTAGTAAATCATTGAAAGAATTTTTGCTTAATTTAACACTTAAAGCTCTTGTCAGCATTCTTCAGCACATACAACTCAAAATTGTGTATCCTAAGCCAGACATACTGCTCTTGGACCACCCTCACATATTTCCGACGGCCCTACCTGTGCAAGTAGAGCCTGTGACCAAATGCAGTTATGAGAGTAGTGTGATCGTGGTCTAGCATGCGGATTTCGTACTCAAGAACTTTCCCTCTAAAATAGAAAGCTTTAGCAACATTCTAGTTAGGGTGGAGTTAAGTTCGCTCCCGCACCCCAACACACACCCCGAAATTTTGGACTCTACACATTTTTTCCCTATAGAAGTTAAAAAATCTGGAATTTTTTTTAACAAAATTTAATTTTTGCCCCCTAAACAATTATGTAAAATTTACCATCAGCTCCCAAGAGAAAGTTAATAGATCCATCTATGATTTTAGTAACAAACTACTAAAAAAATGTGTACTTAAGTACTTTCCCTTTAAATTCACAAGGGCGTATCATTTTTTATCATTAACACTCTTTTTCTTCTGAAAATTGCTTATTTTGCCATTAAAGTTTGTAGTTTCAGAATGATTAGTAACAAAATTTTCCTCTAGCACCCCTTTCCCCCATATATTATGTGAAAAATTATCTCTCAAGGCCCCAACATAAAGTTTCTAGCTCCGTCTATGCTTTAAATCCATAAGGGTATAAAATCTTGTTAATCATTTAACACTCTTCTTCTTGTGATTTTAGCATTTCTAAGTACCCATTAACCACAAAGAAAAAGGGAGGGGAAAAACATAAAGAAAAGAGATTAAATTAAGTAAAAGGTTAAACCTTTTTTTCAGCTAAAAGACGAGAAAGAGAGGGAATCACAACAGTTGAATACTTGGCAAGAGATTGCAAACCATCATCAGACCCTGTGTAATCTCGTACTATATCAATTGCTGCTTTCCTTAACTGATGAAAAAATAATAATAATAATATTCATATTTAGAAACAAAAGCTCAATTTAAAAAAACAATCCAAGCAAAGCCGATTACTTTTTTGTTCAATTGATGAATGGGTTTTACACATAAAAGGGTATTAAATTAGAAGATAGGATTGGGGACTTACAGAAGGAGAAGGGCAAGAGAGGAATCCAAGAAGCTCTTCCAACTCCGTCGCCATTTTTACAAGTTTTCTTCTTGAAGCTCTGAACTCAGTGACTGCTGCTCGTCTCTCGGGACCAGACAATGTTTTTGTGTATTCTTTTATATAGGTATCAAATTTGATTTATTAAATGTCAATTTAGACCCCAAACCTTTTGTAAATCACAGTATTGCAACTGAACTTGTATCTATTTTTTTTTCTTTTTTATTTTATTTTTTTTGTTGTTAGGAAGTAATAATCGATCAAGAACCTCATCCAAAGAAGAAAACACATAAACTGCTGGGTTATTCCTTGATCCCTTGAAATTATTTCTATTTATTAACATAGCATATTTTTTCTAACTTATCAAAAATTGAAACACTTCTTGAGATGGAAGAAAAATGAATTTGCTTATATACATTGGTCTTATTGTATACGGTTTATGATTTCATGTGTGATTTTGTATAGAGGAGTAGGCTTACCGTGCATTTGGACAATATTTTATTTTGTAATTGAATCAGAAATTTTAACTTTAGCCAGCGATCTTCTTTCACGTATAGTTCAGCTTTGTAAAATTCAAGACAATTTTCAAATAAACACTAGTGTATCAAATCTCACATTGAGCAAAATCTCTTTGGCAGCCAGGCCACCAATCATAGGCGTCTCTATGCTGGTTGCTTCTCTTTTCCTCGTTTTTTGGGTCGAGGCTGCAGGCGTTTGCTGCTAACAGCAGTAACTAATCCTCTTGTTTTTTAATAACTAGCCTTTAAGGCTTTAAACAAACTATAAAGACCTTAAAGGTAAAACCAATGTGCCTCTGGACTTCATACTGCCTATTCACAAGATAGCGTTTAGTTTCTTAAATGGAGAACAAAATTGCAGATTCAGATTTAGAATCCACATCTCTTCTTCACATAATTCAAGACATTTACTTTCAGAATCAATCGATATCCAACTGAGCTTTAAGTTCCTTTTTGCAATAACCTGCACGATCAGAAACCGGACAACAGACCCAATTTAGCTAACAAGATGAAGAAACTAAATTCCCACCAAACCGACCTGTACTTCGGAACCACTGCACTTCCATTTCAGACTTGAAGAGAGAACGGCAATCAAATGAAGAGTGCAGTAACGGGGAGTCAATATAAAGAAAAGGAGTTTGGAGGGTCTGGAAAGACTATTTCCAACTGTAAAACAAGGTACAGCTCCATTTCAAAAGCTAACCTAAAGCAAAAGAACAAGCAATCGATATGAAGGGCTTTTCCTATGCAAGATACCGATACATTTTTCTGTCTACAGTATCCCTTTCCAAGAATTCCCGCTCAATAAGGGACTCGATTCTTTTCTTTATTTCACCGGGATTGGCAAGAAATCGAGGTTGCAACTGCTTCGTCACCTCTGCAATGATATTGTTATGATCTAATACTCTTCTAGACTTCATGATCCTAACTATTGCTGCCTCAATTTGGGGCTTCCTGTCTTCCTCCACTCTCTGCCGCGTCTCCTGTTTTTCGGGTTCAGATTCTTTCTGTGCAACTACAGTTCCTATCTTCACCTTGTAAAACTTGCTAGTGAACTTATCATTCACAAGAAATGTATCATCCTCTGCGATATCTTTGCTCATCGGTTCCTTCTTGAGAACATTCTTTCCTTTAACAAGAGCCAGTGATTGTAAACACCTCCTCAGATCAGAGGCAGGAATCTCAGTGGCCTGCTCAATCTCCTTGTACCTAAGCCTTTCAGCATTATTGAATAGCATTAGAACACACATCTGGTATGTGGATACATTCAACTCGTGCTTTTGGCCCTTCCCAAAGGTTGCCTTCAGATCGGCAGTTCCCATGTTTGTTTGCCATGACAATCTCCGACCAGTATGAGTCCCGAGATAGTAAGACCGGAACTTTTCACAAAGAGCCGACATTTCTGCAGGCAGGTTGCAAGTGACACTGGGCTGAGTGGGCCAAGAGCCTGTTGTCAGAACCTGGACAACCAATGTAGGGCTATCGCCTAATTCAGGACCATAGGTAGAATAAAACCCTTGCATTGTGTCCTGTGAAGTTTTCATGTCAGTGAACATGCCCTCTAATTTTGAGGTGAACTGGTAACCACATTCGGTCTTCAACTTAACTATTAGACTTCTCTCAGCATCATCAGAAACTGTTTTCCCGGACAGGAGTCGTTTTGCTAAATGCTGTTTGTAATATTTCTCAAAAACATCCTTCTCCTGCAAATAGCGAAACAGCATCATCACCTTGTCAAGAATAGTCTCAACATCATCCTCACTTGCTCCCTTAAGACTCTTGCGCAGTTTTTCATCCACAAACAAAGAAATGAATTCAGGAGAACGAGGATTCAGATTGATAAAGTACTCGAACGAGGAGTTCAAGGCATTCTGGAATGTCTTGTCGTTGTTGAATGCCTTATTAATGATTTTGTCATACTTATCTTTTTCATTCAAGAGGCTCTGAACAAATTCCACTGGATCCTTCAACTTCTCAGGATCTGTAACAAGTTGTTTACCTGTCTCCCTCAAGTGCGTAGTCATCACATCTCGTATCGTTGGAAGACCTTCAGGGACTCGGCAGAATAAACTATACATTCTCCCCAAGTCGTCATACTTGTCATCAACAAGCATATTTACCAAGCCTGAATTCTCCATATGAACTAGTCGAAGCATATGGCTTGCGATCATTTCTTTCTCCACAACATTTGTTATCTTAGTTTCACTCTTGGTATCCAAATACTGTGAGACCCTTTCTATTTCTTCATTTAGACGCCCTTCAGCCTTTTTTAGATAGTCTCCGCAATCACAACATTCAATGAACTCTTGGGACTCAGCCCTATAGAAATCAGCTGAAACGTCAAGGAAAGGCTTCTCAAAGTCCTCTTGGTACACTGAAGGTCCTAAATCCATCAGCATCTTGATTATATTTCTCATCAGACCTCTGTTAATGACCTCACCAGTCCTTTCTCTGAGTATCAGTTCAAGAAGTGTATTGAGAAGCCTTGTTTGAATTTTACTCGAATGTATCACGTTGTCCCTCCAGAGATTCAGCCCAAGCTCATGAACAGGGGTTTTATGTGTGCTAGGAATGAAAGTTCTGTCCATATACATCAATATGTCGCGGATCATCTGCAGGGCCTTGTTATGATCTGTCCATTTCCTGTTAAGCTCTTCCAGGAATAAACCACCTTGAGCAGCCTCTACGGCCTTTGCCATCTCTTGCAGATGAAAAGTCATTGTTGATACAAGCCCAGAGTATAGCTTCTCCCCAAATTTGTGCAACACCATATTGTAAGCGTTTCTGAATTGACAGAGACAATGTCAGAGATGGCATATCTTAATTATATGATGACAGTCAAACAGAGAATGACATGAGAGGGTTGACAGAAAGTGAATGTTCTAGAACTAATGATCACTCAAGATATGCAGAGTACTATCACAGGATTGATGGAAGTATAAAAAAAGGATTTACGAAATATTTAGAATCACAATTTCTCTAGGCAATGGGAAACCGATATTCTTGACATGCAGGAGCACTGAAAGAAGGTAGGAGAATTTAAGTGTTGTGGACTAACAATAGAAACTTCTCTGGCTTTCATAACAATTTAGTCCCCAAAAGTACAGGGAGATCTTCCACAGCAAAGAGTAATTACCTCCCGAGGGAGGTAAGTAAATAAGTAGGATACTTCTCTACAATACAAAGTCCGGTGAAACTGTTAGTGGCCCAGTGGGTGACAGGACCAGTTAGCAGGAGACAAAAAATCAAATTGCCTAAACTATCAAGAAAATACTGAAATGCTTATTCAGTATCTCCCAACAAAGTATGTCGTAAAAAAATAGTATCGCTAGGGTCATTTGCTTACCCATTCAACACAAAAAACAATAGAAAATTTTCACTGTGGACCACACCTCTCTTCTCACAAACAATTTACTTTTATGATCTCAACACATAAATTCTCAAACAAAACCCAATCCAAATACACCCTAATGGTACATGAGATGTCAATTATGTTAAATCAATTGCTAAAACAAAAGAAAACAACAAACAAGAAGAAAGTTGCCTGTTTTTCTAATTCACAAGGAAAGAGATCATAAAATTTTACAAAACCCAACCACGACTTCTTCCAGATCTTAAAAGAAACAATCAGAACCAAATTGGACATAAATCACTAAGTCAACAGAATAAGGAAGTCATGTTTCAAAACAGCTTTCTTCCATTTTGAAGCAACATCTGAAACCTCAACAAACACATGTTGTTGGAGGACAGTGAAGAATGAACTCAATTTGAGAGAGAGTGACCATCCACGTATGTTGAAACTCCAAGTGATCAAAATAGGCAAAAGAGGTGCATCAGCAGGCAACAACTGCAGGGACATGGAGGACCAAATTAGGGAATAAAAGAAGTTCTCTTCTTCTTATCATTATTTTTGGTCTGAAATAAAAGTTCTTATGAAATACAAACTCGATGAACTAAATGAATCTCAGCCACTCCTTTTTGCAACTCCTACAACTGTATCTATGTTACCCTGGACTCGGGTACGGGTGTCGGATATGAATACATATCCAGTGTTAGATACTTGTACACATAAAAGAAAGGATACAAGGACACACCTAGATACTTGGACGTGGGTACCACAATAAGTTTAATTAATAATTGTACGAGTAGTGACTTAGGGTGATAAGTTTTGATTTTGGAAACTTAGGTGATAAGTTTTGATTTTGGAAACACGTGCCATTAATTAATTGAGAGAGAGAGAGAGAAACGTTTCAATTCTGCAGTCTAGTGAAGTTTAAATGTTTGATTAAAAAACATAAAAGTAATAGAAAACGTTTCTTTCAGATTCTACTAGAAGACCCTACCCGACCCAAACCGAAAACCCGCTGCCCCTTTCATTTTCTCTCTGACCGACCCACTCTTCCTCCCTATTATCTACCCTAATTTCTTGCCTCTTCTCTCTTCCACAACCTGCTCCCACTGTTCCGTATATTTCATTCAAGCCGCTTGTCGTCTTTCACGGCTTATTGCAACTTCAGAGGTCGCCGCCTGCATCAATCCGTCAGATGGAGGCTCAGTCATGGTGGTGACGCAGCAGCATCTGTTAGGCAGTGGATGCCCTCACGCAGTGGCACTTGTCGCCGTCGGTCAAAGTATCTGATGCATGTTGACCAGATCATGTCCGTATCCCACACCCATATCCTTGTCATGTCGTGTCGTGTCGATACGGGTGCAGCAGGCCATTGTGAGGTGTCCATGTAACATAGAGCTGGATGGTGCCATGGGTATACTGCTTATGAGTTGCAGCACAGCACTGACGCTAACATCATACACAGACCATTGTGCATTGGCACAAAAGCTCTGGAAACTCAATCAAAATCATTGAGCTTGACTTCAAATAGGATAAAAACGTTGAAGCGTCATCAACTAATAACCACACCGGGGATGTCCACTGGAAGTAGAATATAACATGACAGATAACAGAAGACTTTGGTTTCTTGATTCTCTTTCAAATGCAATTAACTAACGTGTACTTACAAGAATTGACCACTTCCTCGTTAAATATAAATTGATGAACTTCTAGATTCATGCAGCAGAGACCTAGATACTGAAATCTGTCAATTTAATATCCCTCAAAACAGGCTCATGATAATAAAATATTTCCCGTAGTCCCTTTTTTAGCAATTTACTGACACATCAATGCAACAGAATCATCTTGAAAACCAAATCGCTTCTCATGTTTACCCCAAAGCCTCACCTCAAAATTTCCTTTCCTCAATGATCAAGTCAATTGTAGCCGACAAAGACTCAAATTTCAGCCGAAACACTTGTGCAATAGTGGTGATATCCATACCGACAATTAGTGCTCCAACAAACATGGCAGTGCTCTATAAACACAAACGAGACAAAAGCAAACTCAATTGACAAAAAAATGCAACACAAAATATTCGTAGTCATTTAAACCTTGTCATCATCAACCTAACAAACACTTCCACAAATCCAAAAACTCTAACTGATACCAAAAGAAACCTTGATAAATCCTATTCTTAAGCATCAACCTTCTATTACTTTACCTACTAAAAAATTAGAAAAACAATTACTGAACAAATCATCAAAACCGCCATCCTAACTCAGAAAAATACTAGTTTCGCACATCACAAACTAGACTACAATTATGCAAAACTCTTAACTGATACCAAAAAAACTCGATAAATCCGATTCTTAATCATCATCCGGTTTCTGCTAAACGACTCAACAATTTAGGAAACAATTACTGAACAATTAATCAAAAACCGCAATGAAAAAACTAATTCAGCACAACAAATCAGAAATTAGACTAAAAAAATTATTAATCAGTTCTATAACATAAAAAAGTAAAACGAATTAATCCGTTGAATTCAAGAAATAAAGTGAAAAAATGAAACCTGTAGAGCTCTTCGAAGCTAAGGCCACTAGCGTTATGATTGTAAATCTCATGAATAGCATGTTCGAGAATCTTCCAAGTCTTATCGGCATATTTCGGATCCACAACAACCTTATGCTTAAAAGCTTCTATCTGAAAATTCCTCTTCTTCTGATTACTATTCATCTTCTTCCTCTTCTTCAACACAATCCAATTAACAGAATTCCTAGAAAACCGGTGAAAAAACTTCCGATTAGAAATCGATTAATAGGAAGAAATTGGGGATGAATTTATTTATTTTTCTATGAATGAATGAATATTATCGGAGAACTGATGAGCTGGATTTTTTGCGAGTATTGGAGAGAGATCGGACGGTTGAGGTAAAGTTGTTTGTCAAGAATTTTTATTTTTTTTATTTTAAAGAGTTTGTGGAGAAATTAGAGCGAATAATTTATTTATTTATTTTTTGTGATGGGGCAAAGGGTTTGAAATTGAAACGGAAGAAGGGAAAGGAAAAAAGAAAATAAGAATTAAGTCATAAGAAAAGGAAAACCAAATCCTCACCTTTTTTTTTTTTTTGATTGTTTAGGGGTTATGATAATATGTGTATAGATCGATTTCTCTTTTATTTTTTTGAGAGAGAGTGAGATTTTTTAGTAGATATTAGGCGTCGAAACGGAATTGATAACTTTGTCTATATTGGTCGGTTATCATTTTTTCTTAGAAAAAAAAATAGACAAGAAATCTCTATAATAGGTGAAAGAAAATGTCTATTATCTATTATTGGGTCATACGTACGAGTTTGAAATTTTTTGAAGTACACAAAAAATCTCTATAATAGGTAAAAAAAAAAAATGTGTCAATTATTTATGAATACAAGTGCCCGAGTTTGATAATTTTCAATGCAACTGTTACATTATATTACACTCTGTGCGGTAACGATAGACAAAAGAACATTGCCCGTTTGCCCTTCTTCGTTAACCTCGCTTCAAAGGTTGAATGAAATCTTCATCCAAATCTTCTCTTTACAAAATCAAAAGAGAAAACGGAATCACCTACTTCTTTTGTTTTGCCCTTTCAAAGTGAAAGATTCTAGCAAAGAGACTCACTAGTTGTCATTTTCTAAAAACCTTTCTATAATTACAATATAAGGTAAACTTTGTTTAACTCCATAAATTTGGAGCTATGTTTGTTCACATTTTTTGAGGAGTTTTATGGGAGTTTGAAAGGAAGCTCATTAATACAAGTTTTTTTTTTCCAACAACCTTAATTATTATCTCATTAAATAAGGAGAATTTTATTGTCCCACGTAAGGGAGAGTGTCGAACCCGAAACCTCACGGTCACAAGTAGACCATAACACCATTAGGCTATGGACCTCTTAACGCCATAAATGTAGGTTAGAATTGTGATTGTGATACTCTCATAGTTTCATGGATTGACGACACACAAAGTTCTTAGTTCTTACTACCTCTGTCTCAAAATATTTGCAACATTTTATCTTTTGAAACATTTCAAATTATTTGCCACGTTTAAACAATCAATGCATCTTAACTATTACTTTTCCAGTTTTATCTATAATTTATTACTCAACTAACCACTAGTAATAAGTTTTCAGTCATTAATTAAGGAATATTTCGAACTTTTTTCTCATATTAATTGCTTTCCAATCATTTCTTAATCTGAGAGAAAATGTGAAATATTGCAAATAATTTAAGACGGAGATAGTGATTTTTATGTCTTTCTTTCATTTTCATTAATCGCTTTCTAAAAACAGTTTATTATTTCTTTAAAAAAATAATAATATCGGAAGTAGAATAAAGGATTCGCTATCCGTTGTGCGATCTTATAAACTAAACTTTGTTGTCTTCCTGTGCCGATTTCTTTACAATAAGTCGACAATTTTGATTAGTCTTGCATTATTAAAGGAAAATGAATATGCACGTGTTAGTTTAAAAATAAAATTATAGCATTAACTTTAAAAAATGAGCCACGAAGTTCAACCATTACAAAAATTATAATAGAAGAATAGAAAGAAAAAAAACATATTGATAACTTATGAAGAATTAAGCAGGGGCACCAACGTAGAGATTATTAAATAGTACATTAAAATTTTAAATGCAATGAACTTGAGGAAATGTGTCCAAAAAATGATTATTTGTTTAAAGGAAGAGATGAAAGAAACAATAATGTAAAATTATGTACTATTTTTTCCCTTTAATTAGTTGCCGTCTTTCAAACACTTCAACTAAATCAAGAACATTTAGATGAACATAACAAGAGAAGTTAGTATTCCACAAAAAAAAAAAGAGAAGTTAGTCAAAGATATCAGTTATACAATTGTTTACATATCGTGGCTAATTTTGTACCACAAGATTCATATAAACCTGATTAATATCAGAAAAATCCATAAACAATTTGCTTCATCACTTCTGCTTGGGGGCAAATAATTGTCCGTGTATCCATTCATGTGTCCAACAAATCACAATTCACCACATATATAATTAAAAAAATGATTACATGACGAAATTTTATTAATTGGATACAAAAATAAATATACAGACGAGTATAGAAGATTTTCACCCCTGCTTGAAGTAGCGAGGCCTCTTCAAACGGGAATAAATCGTCTGAAAAAAATAGATGGAACAGTGTTGGGCCATTTCGGGATTTGTGGATGCCCTTTCATTTATTATTTATTTATTATTTTCTACTACTGATGAGTGTAACGATTAAGAATTTTCATACAAAATACAAATAAATATGATGATAGAAGATTGCCTTATCGAATTTCTCTAAACGCGAATAAAATTTGTAATTGATCCCCGTTACATAAAGCAGAAAGAGACGCTAAGGTTGTACATTGTAGAATGAGATATGTGTCGTATTAGTATGTTATGTTTATAGTATTACATTTTATTTAATAATATTAAACTAATATATATTTAATTTAAAATTTTGTATATCATATTTTGACCTTTCCAATTCAATCCCGGAAGCTTGAGTTTGAATCTGAATTTTCGAGCGTTGGAATCAAATTTGAGTTTTAAGAATTTATATCATAACTGTATAGCTTTATTTTACATTGGAATTGAGCTCGAATGCTAACTTTAGACTAAAAATCTTGAGCTCGTCTCGATTAGCTCAAAGTTCGTCTAGACTCGGTTTGATTGCACTCTTAGTGACTTTATGTTGTATACTAAGAATTCCTCAATTAGACTGGTCTCTTCATGACTATTCTTTCCAAATAAATTTCAGCAGTTTCTTATCGTGTGAATCTTTCTTAAAATGTCGTGTCTTCACTGATGTTGATTTTTCTTCTTCTTTTCCTTTGTATAGCTATTCCTGCACAACAATCTGGGTGTATTCTAATGTTCGAGGTTTTCAAACTTGCACCATTTAATTTCAAAACAGCAAATTAAGCAGTCTTCTAATTTAGCGCATTTAGATAGTATTTCATTTGTAATTAAGATTAGTCTCCTTTTATACCTTTCACAAACAATTTAATTTTTTTTAACATATTTAAATGAAAATATCGAAGGAGCTCTTCATAACTTGATCCAATAAACAAGCCATGGGAGAAACCTTCGATGCTTCGAGAGCTCGGGGTTTCATTTCAATGTATGAAGGTAGCTAACTTTTACAAAAAAAAAAAAAAAAAAAAACTGTAAGGAAGAAGTGTTCCATAAATTGTCGATCGATATTCAGGGGGGGGATTGATGATCTTTTCCTCAATATATTTTGAAATATTAATTTTTTTAATAAAAAAGAATATTTTTTAAAATGTTCGAATAAATATTAAATCTGAAACCTTCTTACAATCTTTTGATTATAATTTCAGTTTAGCACCTAAAAAATTTTAATAAAAAAATTATAAAATAATATATATATATATATATATATATATATATATATATTATAATTTCACTTTCAAACTTCTAATTATGCATTCGCCCATGCAACTTGTTACGGAACAGAACAGTGGCGGAGCTATTAAGGGGTAGGGGGCGTTCGCCCTAACATTTTCAGAAACGACGAATGTTTTATGGGAATTTTTTTTTTTGCGATATTTTTTATAAATGTTGTATTTAGCCCCTTGAAAAATTTTAATAAAAAATTCGCTCCTATGACAAATTCATAGCTCTGCCACTGAAAGAGAAGCAAAATTAAATCATAATGATGGAGGAAAGGAATACATAAAAGAAAGCAATTATTATCCTTGAGATTGTTAGGAAGATTTTGGGCCCAAAGAGAATAGTTTTAGGAACAAGAATGATGGATCATGGATCAAGGATGTCGTTTAAAATGGTGGCTTATTTTTTTTTTCTTTTTTTTTTTAGAAAAGCAAAAGTATGCTTGGTCATTTTCATATCTTTGCATAATGTTCAACTAACTAATTGAGTTAAGAATGAATGGTTAATCATAGTTAACGCGACATTTTTAATTTAAAACAATAAGTTTAACATTATATTTTTTTTTTGAAATGATAAGTTTTGAATTTGATAACATTTCCTTAATAATAAAAGAGTTAAAAAAAACTACTTACTGCTAGATTTTTTTAAAGAGTTTATGTTCATACAACCAGGGACGGAGTCAGAAATTTAGTGTTGGGGTGAAACTGATAAAAAATTTCAAACATTCATGGGGGCGATAATAACGGCAAAAGAAAAATTCTCGGAGGGGCAAAACTGACAAAAAATTTCAAAATTTTCCAAAATACACATCAAATTTCGATGAATAGTAATATTTTTAAAAATCTTGGTGGCCGCCCGGCCCCTGTCTTCGTCCCTGCGTACAACGAG
>JAOWBF010000015.1:9025858-9036714 GCA_028566175.1 Vinca major
CTCTAGGGACTACATAGGATAAAAATTAAAATATGGGGACTAAATCGGATGCAAACTAAACTTGGGTTACTAAATCGGAAAAATGAAAACTCTAGGGAGGGACTAAATAGCATGAAAATTAAACTTGCGTGACTGTATTGACAAACATTAAAATTCAGGGGACTTAATCAGATTGAACTAAACTTGGATGACTAAATCCGCAAAAAATAAAACTCCAGGGATTAAATAGAATGAAAATTAAACTTGGGTGAATGTATTGGCAAAAATGTAAACTCCAGTGACTAAATCGGATGGAAACTAAACTTAGGTGACTGTATAGGAAAAAATGAAAACGACAGTTACTAAATATAAAAATGAAAACTACAGGGACTATATAGGATGAAAATTGAACTTGGGTTACTGTATTGTCAGAAATGAAAACTCCAGAGACTAAATTGGATGACTAAATTAGAAAATATGAAAATGCCAGGGACTAAATTGAACTTGGATGACTGTATCGGAAAACATGAAAACTACTGAGATTAAATCAGAAAAATGAAAACTATAGGAACTCAATTGGATGAAAATTAAACTTGGGTGACTATATTGTCAAAAGTAAAAATCCAGACACTAAATCAGATGCAAACTAAACTTGGGTGACTAAATCGGAAAACATGAAAACCATAGGGACTAAATAGGATGAAAATTAAACGTAGGTGACTGTATCGTCCATAATGAATACGTTAGGGACTAAAAAGGATGAAAACTAAACATTCGTGACTAATTCGGAAAACGGTAAAACTCGAGGGGACTAAATAGGATAAAAATTAAACTTGGGGTTGAACCAAAAAAAAATCAAATTATAAAAATTAAACTTGGAGGGTTGATTGACAAATAAGGGAGCGACAGAGAAACATTTTTTTGGCTTTATTTAATTGAAAATGACGAAATCATAGATAGAACGTCCTAATCATCAAAATCCTAAAAAAATGAAGCTGACTTCCACCTGCTGACGTGTCCCTTTTCTTTATATTTTTATTATATTTTATTCTTTCACACCACCGAACTATGAGGAATGTTAGAACCAAAGAAATAGAGATTCAAAGACAAGAGTTAGGTATTGAGCTCTGCACGTTTAAGGGTTCCCAAAATTCCCTCCTCTCAGAAGATTTTTGTTTACATTTCCGAAAAACCCTTTTGTTAGAATCAAGAAAACCCTTTAAATTTTCTTTCAAATTTCTCCTTTTTTATTTTAATTTGGCTGCTGGGTTTCATCAAGTTCTTGAAAATCAATCAAAGCTGAAGGAAAAAAAAAAGGGAAAACAAGGTCTCATCAGATTCATCTCTCAAATGGGGTACATTTTTAAAATGCAAAACTTTCTTTGTGTTTTTAGGATAATTTACATTGTGGGATTGTAATAAAGATTCTTTCTTGAAGGTTAATTTTGACCGAAAAAGGAGGGATTTTGGGTGCTCTTTTTTTTTTCCTTTCTTGTTTGAACAAGTTGGGGTTTAGTGGTTTCTGAGCTGAATTAGAGGTCTTGAAGGGTGTTTAAGACTCTCAGGTCTTTTCTTGACTGTCTTTTGAGATGAATTTTCATTATAGGGACCTGTTTTTGATGATGTTGTTGATGGGGTAGATGATGGTATATAATAGCATCTATTCCCCAGCTTCTTATTGGTTGTGTAAAAGGGAGAGAGTGGGAATATTAAGAGGAGAACTGAACTTTCTAGTTGGGTTGTGGGGGTGTTCAAATGGGTTTTGAGGAGCAAGTAATTAAATGTAACTTGAATGGCTGATCTGCTCAGGCCAGGTTTTGCCGAAAGGGACATTGATCAGGTATATTTTGTACGTATAATTTTGCATTGTGCTCTGTATAGAACAATCTCGGTGCTGTTTAACATGGGTTTTGTTTGTTCTGTTGAATGATCGCGATTAAAGGCCATTATAGCACTCAAGAAAGGGGCATATCTTCTGAAGTATGGGCGGAGAGGGAAGCCGAAATTCTGCCCATTTCGACTTTCTAGTGTAAGTCTCTTTGCCTCGCACATTTTAACTTGAGCTTCCTTTTAGGTCTCTGGAGTTTATCTGAGGGGTAACTTAAGTAGAACATCTTTCGTTGTAAAAACAAATAACTTAAGGCTAATGTTTTACCCCTTAAAGGGAAATAGTTCAGATGGTTTGAAAAAGATGGTTTCGTATGAACTTCTACTCTTTATCCGAAAAAATAGAAGATTCAAAATACAACAGGATTCCCAATATCAAATATTCGTTTTATAGAGGTGACTCCTTGTGTGCCATTTGGAAGCAATAACATATCTAGTTTTGCAATTTCAATACAACAATGGTATCTTCTTTAGATAAATCTGCATGTTCTTACATTGTCTAACCATGGCTCAATTAGATTTTCCTTGTTTATCTCTCGTACAAAGATGGGAAGGATTAAGTCCTTACTGCCAAAACAAATTTGGATATGCCTTTTGGGTTGTTTGGGAGCTTTAATGATGGTACATAGTATTAGAATGTTAGAATGTTTTACGGAGAAAAGGAAAGAATTCATTTGTTCTACTTATTTAGTCAGGATAAAGTCCACTATTTTCTGAATCTTTTCCTCTTTCTTACCCTCGACTTTTCATGTTATTTATTCTTTTCATCTTTTCATCTAAAAGAAACGAAATTAAACTTTCTTTTTTACTTTCAGTTTTACGATGCATTTTCTGGCTTGATTTCAGGATGAGTCTACACTAATTTGGTACTATGGCAAAGATGAGAAACAGCTTGAACTCCCTCAGGTTTCGAGGATAATTCCTGGACAGAGGACTGTGAGTTTGCTGAATTTTTCTTTGTTTCAGTTTAAAGGGATTTCCATTGAGAGAGCGGATACTACTTCTCTTTCAGCAAGGGGGAAATATCTATTAGGTTTCAAGTTGGCCTAATCGTATGATTGGGACCATAAATAACTTTCTTCTTTTCAATTCTCTTAAAAAAAAGGCAACGCATCGGCTTTATGTTAGTAATGGAAATAAAATTCGGAATCCCTTTATAAATTGGATAAGGAAATTTAGAAGTTTTAACTAATGTCAATCATTTTAGAAGCCATGAAAACTCAATATCTTTCCATAATATGCTATTAGGTTAAACAGAATATGTAGGTAGTTTATGAAGAAACATTGCATACATGAATGAGCTCTACTTTCCAAATATATTGCTGATTACCAACGGGAAGGAGAAAGACTAGACTCTATTTTTTTTCAAGTGCTTTCACTCTGAGAAAATAGAATGGTTTGCGAATTTTTCTGTCGCACTAAATGTTTTACTATATGGGCTTGACATGATTACTTGATTTGATATTTTCTCTTATGCCTATTCCACTTGATTATTCTCCTCTTTGTTGTAATCTGCTTGCACTTTTCTCTAGCAACCACCTCTTGTTGATTTCTATACATGCAAACTACTTGTTTGGGCCATTTTGCTACACTCAGATCTCAAGTTATCAATTTTTTCAGGCAATATTTCAACGCTATCCTCGACCAGAGAAGGAATATCAATCATTTTCTCTTATAAGCAATGATAGATCTTTTGATATGGTGGGTTCTTTTTGTTTTCTTTTTCATACATAATCTAAGTGTCTCAGTATCAAAATAAAGCAAATCTTTAACTTACTCAAGTTGTTCCTCATCAAACGTTTGATATGATTCGTGAACAGATATGTAAAGATAAAGAGGAAGCTGAGGTCTGGTTTGTCGGTCTGAAAGCACTTATTGCACGCAGTAGCTCACGCAGGACTAGATACGAAACAAAGGCTGAAAGTGTGTCATCTGAAAGTCCACGTGCTCGAAGAGACTCTCCAATTAAATCATATTTTGTAAGTCAAGAAACACAATTTTTTTCTTCTTTTGTTTTTCTTGGAACCAGAGGAATCACGAGTACTTTGTATTCTGAAATTTATTCTGAAACACAATATCAGGATCAAGACACTGCAAGATTCGAGAATCTTCCTCAGAGCCGATCGGGGAAAGCTTTTGCTGACATTGTTGCGTATGCTGCAGCATCAAAGAATCCTTTGCTGCCTGAAACAGTAAGCAGTTCTACCACTTCACCTTCTGGGGCCACTGACAACTCAAATGGCCGATGCTCTGCTGCTGATACGGTTCGAGTTAGTTTATCTAGTGGTGTAAGTTCATCAAGCCAACGCTCTGGTCATGATGATTTCGATAGTTTCGGTGATGTTTTCATTTGGGGAGAAGGCACTGGAGAAGGGGTGTTGGGTGGTGGCGGAATTAGAATTGGTCAATTATCTAGGAATAAATTCAATGCTAATACACCCAAGACTGTGGAGTCCACCATGGTGCTTGATGTTCAAAGTATTGCTTGCGGATACAAGCTTGCCATTTTAGTTACTAAACAAGGTGAGGTGTTTAGTTGGGGTGAGGAAGCAGGTGGCAGGTTGGGGCACGGAGTAGAAATTGATCTTCCCCATCAGAAGATTATTGACACTCTTAGTGGTATAAACGTCGAAATGGTAGCATGCGGTGAGTATCACACTTGTGCTCTTACACGTTCTGGGGATCTGTATTCTTGGGGTGATGGTACTCACAATTGTGGATTGCTTGGACATGGAAGCGGCATTAGTCACTGGATTCCTAAGAAATTAAGTGGTTTCTTTGAGGGCTTACAAGTATCATACGTCTCGTGTGGACCTTGGCATACGGCTGTTATATCTTCTACTGGACAATTGTTTACATTTGGAGACGGAACATTTGGTGCGCTGGGCCACGGGGATCAAAGTAGTACCAATATTCCTAGAGAAGTGGAAGCCTTGAAAGGACTTCGCACGGTGAGGGTCGCATGTGGTTTTTGGCACTCAGCTGCAGTAGTTGAAGTAACAAACAGTCCCCTTGATGCGGGATCAGCTGATGGTTTTTTGTGTGGGAAGCTGTTCACTTGGGGGGATGGAGATAAAGGACAAATCGGACATGGTGATAATAAACGACGATTAGTCCCTGAATTTGTAGGTGCACATCTCGACTTAAGTTTTTCTCGGGTAGCCTGTGGACACAGCTTGACTGTTGCTCTGACAACTAGTGGACGAGTATATACAATGGGAAGTAAAGTTCATGGGCAGTTGGGAAATTCTGCATCTAACGGAAAGATTCCCGTCTGTGTTGAAGGCAGTATTGCTGACTGCTCGATTGAGAATATTGCCTGTGGTTCACATCATGTTGCAGTTTTGACTTCGAAAGGGGTAATCTATACATGGGGAAAGGGATCAAATGGGCAACTAGGCCATGGAGACAATGACGATAGGAACACTCCTATTCTTGTTGACTTTTTGAAAAATAAACAAGCGAAGAGTGTAGTTTGCGGTTCGAATTTTACTGCTGCTATATGCATCCATAAAGGGATAGCCAATGTTGATAACTCAGTGTGTTCTGGCTGTCAGAATCCTTTCAGTTTCAGAAGAAACCGTCATAATTGTTACAACTGCGGGCTTGCTTTCTGCAAAGCGTGCAGCAGTAGGAGATCGCTGAAAGCTTCTTTAGCTCCGAATCCAAACAAGCCATATCGTGTCTGTGATGAGTGTTTTAGTAAGTTACAGAGATCTATGGAATCTGGAACTGCATCTCGGGTTCCAAAAATTAAAAGTGGAAGTGCACTTTACAAGTCGCATGACTTCACAGAGAAGGAGACAGGAGGTCCTCGATTACTGGGAAATATGTCCAGACTATCATCTTTATCTTTAAATCTGAATGAGGGCAAAAGTACAAAACACAGCATGACGAACGAATCAAATGATAGCCCTCCAATCTTTCCTCCAAATGTAAATGTTCAAAGGAGCAGCATTTCTTCATGCAAATCAGCAACTGGTCTAAATGGACCTTATACGAAATTTCTTTCAATTTCAGTTCCTAGTTCGAGAATGGTTTCTCGCTCTACATCTCCTCTTCAACGAAAAACAAGCCCTCTGCGTCCAGTAACAGAACCGCCACCAATTGGTGCTCGCAAAGTGGAATCACCTGGCGGTTCAGAGGAAAACAATGTTGTTCTGAGTGAGGAGATCAAGTATTTACGTGCACAGGTAACCTTTTCACCATAATGATAATTACATATATATTCCTTAGTTTCAGCACTCATCAAAGGTTGAATTCTCTTTTTGGTTTAGTACTGACTTCAATCCATATTTTGCACATCTTGAACTGTAAACCTCTGGAAGAATAACGTTGTCATCTTGAAACTTTCTAGAAATTAAATATTTAGATAGGGTAGTTTAATGTGAAAAGGAATATAGAGAAGTAATTTGTTTGATTGAGCAGAAGTATCATAATTACTAAATCAGATCATTATATCTCGAGCCAATGAACAAAACTTTTAAGTAGATATTTCACATGGACTGAAACATGAATTTTCGGTTGCACTTTTACTGAAGCAAGAACCATCACAGTGTTGGCATCGAACTGCATTGAGTTAAGGATTCAAATATTAGATTCTTGGAGTTGCTAGCTTTTAGTTATATTCAATCATTAACGATCTGCTTCATAAATCTAGAAGAAATGCCGAATTTAGGGTAGGAATTGCTGCTGGCACCTAGGCTTTGTTGCAAGTGATTCTGTGGATAGAATCTGATTGTTTGCTACGTGGATCTTGTAATCACAATTTTCCTCCACTTTCGCACATTTCTGCAATTCGAAGAATTGGCTTATTATGGTCTACTGTTTATGCAGGTAGAAGAACTAGCCAACAAATCACAACTCCTTGAAGCGGAACTTGAAAGAAAATCAGAGCAATTGAAGGAGGCTACAGCACAAGCAGTGGACGAAGCTGAGAAAGCCAAAGCTGCCAAGGAAGTAATTAAGTCCTTAACTACACAGGTAAGCTATTTTTTATTCCTCTGCCCGGTGCCTGAAGTCAAGAACTCTTTGCCACCATGGTTACTAAGAGACGCTATATTTACTGCATATGGAGCACGTACTTTCCTTTTTGTATCCTTGCTTTTCTGTACAAGGACACAAGCCAAGTAACTCAAATTTCTGTCCCAAATGCCATCCTAAGAGACACTTGCTCAGTCCACATTCAAATGCTCATGATAGCTCTTTCAGATTTCTTATGCTAGAGAATTGATAAAGCATTTTCTGCAGTATACAACTATGTAAGATTAGACACAAAAAAGTTGGAAATCTACTGTTCAAAATGAAAAAGAAATTGCCAAGCTTTTAAAAGTGAAATGGGAATATCCTGGAGATGGTTTTAAAACTTTCTAAAGACTTCTGACAACCGGTCAGCAATTCTGCGGGACTGCTAAAACATGGTAATATCTTCCACACGGAATCTCTAGAGAAATAAAGTGTCACGGTGGAAAAGGCCCCCTAAAGAAGATGTCATTGAACTATATAATGGTGTCAAGATTCATTTATGCATGCCTGTGAAAGTGGTGGACATCAAGAAAATGATAGAGGCTAGATAAACATCTTTGTATAGCGTTGCACAGCCTCATCTAGATTAATTCATAAAGCAGGATTTTTTTCCACTGTCGGTGGTGAACTGATGAAAATAGATGATCTTATATATGTATTATCTTGCAGTTGAAGGAGATGTCTGAGAGAGCGCCTGACCGGCACGTTGCCAACAACCATTTGGTCTCAAATCTGGAAGAAATATCCAACCCTAACCACACCTCTGATGTCAGCAGTGTCACGACCAGCCTATCTTCTAGAAGCGAGTCTAGTGAGACTTCAGTAAATACCGTGTTATCCAATGGAACCAAGACTCAAATGCAAAAGTCAGAGTCGGTGGTACAAGATGAACCAGGGGTATATATTTCTCTCACCTCCTTGCCAGGGGGTAGCAATGAACTAAAACGAGTTCGATTTAGGTATGCATTTCATAACCTGTTTCTATTTTGATGTATATCGGAGTATCTCAACAAGAGCAGATGACTACACGCAGCATGGTACAAAAAAAAATCAGTATTCCGTGTTATTTTAATCAATTAATTTCAGTTATTCCAACAGTAGGTTCATAGGGAATTATTCTGAGAAATAGCAGCAGCTATAAGAATAATTCAGATAGTCAAAGTCCATGATAATAGTGCATTTCAGTAGCACATCTTATGAACAATAAAATTAGACAGCTGTAGTTTCTAAAGCTCTACATTTTTATTTTGCAGTCGTAGACTTTTCACCGAGGAACAAGCAGCAAAGTGGTGGTCAGAAAATGTTAACAAAGTATATCAAAGACACAACATCAGGCCAACAGGCTAAACCTGCAACCTTGATGATTTTCCTAGAAAGGGGGTGTTTTTACCGCGCTTTTATGACCATCAACCCTTCTCTCTCCTATAGTAAAGTTGTAGACGTTTTCTCGCCTCCCTTCAGCATACACAGTTCGGTTATGACTTGCACGTCGTCATTAGGTTAAGTGACAGTGTAGAAAGAATATAGAGATGATGAGGAAGGATGAAGATATACATTTTAGAAAGCAAATGTAAAGTGTATTCTTGGGTGATTCGGTGCTATTATTTTTGGCATTTTTGGTAGAATTTAGCTTGTAAAGTTGTTTGTTAAGAGAAGTAAATAATGTTAGCTTGGCTTTTTTCCCTTGCCATCTAAAACGGAGTATTTCACCATTGATTCATTTGCCTGTCAGATCTGTACCATATTTGAAGACTTACTTCAGTCTATACCATATTTTCAAGTACAGGATCCACTGTAAGATGGATGGGAAACTTAGCAGGCTTTATTAGACTGGACACAGTTTCATTTTCAAAAAAGAAGAAGTTGTACCCAGTGCACAGGACTTCTGCATGTCTGGGAAAGATTCCAATGTGCACAGTCTTACCTATATTTTTCATAAAGAGACTGTTTTTGGGATTCGAACTCGTGACCTATCGAATAGTAGTAAATACTTGACCATCGCACCAAGCACGCCTTCTAGTATTTCATTTTCAAGCCAAACTTAAAATTTCACTTGTGTGATCCACCCTTCTTCTCACAAAATTTAGTTCCAAGCCAAACTCTTATCAAATTCCATCTGACGTCATAGAAAAACAATAAACTTTTAATTGTTAAATTAGTTGCCATTTTCTGATTGAGCTCTATTCCCAGCTGTGCTACCTGACATTACTGGACAACTGAATGGTGCTCAATCCAGCTTCCTTTTTTCCACTATGAACAAATTCTACCTCTTCTACTGAGTCCCCTTTCTTCTCTGTCTTGAATTTTTTATCTTGTATCCTCCCAGATATAGCATAAGTACTAGCAAGAACTAACGAATCTGCGGGATGTTCATCGTGTACTCGTTCTAATTCTTCCTTGACAAGCTCGCCTAACTCAACGTTTCCATAGACCTTGCACGCTGCAAGCAAGGCGCGCCAAGCTGTGGCGTCTCCTTCAATTGGCAAGTTCTTGATTAACTGATAAGAATCCTCAAGCAAACCAGCTCTACCTAATAGATCAATAATACATCCATAATGTTCTATTTCGGGTTTCAAACCATAAACTTGAACCATTTTTCTAAAACAGTTGATTCCCTCATTCACCAATCCTCCTCCATGACTACAAGCATTTAGTACTGCCAAGTAAGTTACCTCATTGGGCCTTACACTTACCTCCTCCTCCATTCTGTGGTAGAGTGAAATGGCATTTTTGGCCTCCCCATTTACTCCATAACCCGATATCATGGTTGTCCAGCATTGGACATCTTTTATCTCTATTCTTTCAAACACATCAACTGCCTTAGAAAGCAATCCACATTTAGCATACATATCTACCAAAGCTGTCCCAAGAACTGCATCCAACACTAAGTGCTGATCCTCCACATATTTATGTATACACTGGCCTAAAGCCAAAGCTCCAGAGGCAGCACAAGCAGAAAGCAAACCGACTAAGGTTGGCGCATTCGGTTTCAGTCCTGCTAGCTTCATTGAATCCAACAAGTTCAATGCTTCTTCTAGCAGGACATTTTTAGCATATCCATCTATTAGGCAATTCCACAAGACAACATCTTTTACATTAACTTCATTGAACATTTTACGGCCCGAAGCAATGCAACCAATTTTTCCATACATGGAAATGAGGGCGCTAACAACATTCGGATCAGAGCAAAAACCAATCTTGATACAATATCCATGTAAACATTTGCCTCCCAGGACAGAACTCAACTCTCCTGATGCTGAAATAGCAGTCAATATTGTGGTTTTACCAATACCAAATTCACTGCAATGTAACTGCTTAAACAAGTCTATTACCACATGATACTGAGATACAGAAAGGTAACCACCCATCAAAGTACTCCATGATACCAGGTCTCTCCCACCTGTAATTTCATCAAACAAGTGGTGGGCATCCTTAATTCTCCCACAAACACAGTAAAAATGCATAAGGGTATTCTTCACATTCAAAAACAATAAAAACCCAGATCTCAAAACAATAGAATGAACACAAAGACCAGTCCAAACATCAAAAGTATTCGCACAAGATTTAAGAATTGGGACAAAAGTGAATTCATCAAGCAAAATACTCTGACACCTCACAAAATTAAAAATATCAAACACTTTTTCTGGCTTATTACTGATTGAATAGGCTCTGAGAATAGTGTTGAACATATAAAGATTTGGGCTTTTTATGCTTTCAAAAATGGAGGATGCATAATTTATATCTAGCGTTGCAGATGCAAGGAGTTTACTTAGGGTGAAAGGTATAGAATCAAGTCCATTCTTGACCATTAAGCCATGAATTTGGGAGATTTGTGATGGGTTTTTGCAAGATTGCAGTAAAGTTATAAGCTTTTGGTGTGAAGAATCAGTTGAATTGTGCCTAACAAAGAGGAGGTTTCTGGGCCAAAGTTGGAGTATTTTCTTGATCATGAGCCAGAGAAAGAG
>JAOWBF010000015.1:9530260-9542580 GCA_028566175.1 Vinca major
GCCTTACGTTACATTTCTTTTACAACCTCCGTTCTTTTTTAATTGATATATTTTATTTTTTAAAATGTTTTAAAATAATTGATATATTTCAAATTTTGATACACATTTGACATATTTATTCCATTTTTACCTTTAGTAAACTTTATTTAATGGAATTTTATTTATCCAATAATTCCACATTACTAATGCACATCAAACCAACAACTCTTTTAATCACTCTAAACAATTCAACTTGGGATGAGATTTAGACTTAGAAGTTGTAGGATTAATTAATTAAAATAATTTCTTAAATTATGGGTAATTTGGACATTTTGCTTCATAATTATTGGCTTCTAATCATTTTCTTGGTTTGTGTAAAAAGGTGAAATATATCAATTAAAAAGGAACGGAGGTAGTAATATTCTTCCTTTTAATCTTTTTAATTCTTAAGGTTTATCAGTTAAAATTTAAGTTATATAAATTAAAAAATTATTATTAAAATATTACCACGAGTATTATAAATTCGAACTTAAAGTAATTGATATTTCTAAAATACAAATTAGGTATTTCTCGGTAAAGCTAATTATTATGCCAATAATAAGAACTAATTAAGCACAACTCAAAATAAATTATGTAATTGTTTTGGGAGGGAAACTTGGAGGAGTCTGATACTCGAGTACTATTATTCAAAAGGTAGTGATTATTGTATTAAAAAAAATTAATTACAAACCAAGTATTGTGTCAATAACATACAACATTAAATCCTCAATCATTAAGGTATGTGTAAGGATAAATATAAGACATACCTAATATTTATTGTCAAATACGTACCTTCAATTAGGGTTTTTGAAGAGATCCAACTTCCTAATCCTAATACGATTTCTATCTGAAATAGAGTTTAAGGTTTTTATTGACTCTTGTATTAGAGCATATAAATAGACTCTTTTTTTTACATCAATAAGATTCATTTCGAGCTCAGATTAGGCTCTTGTTTCTCTCTTCTCTCTATTTTTATTCCTTGTTCTTCAATGTATATTATTGATGCATGCATTCCACGTTTAAATAGTATGAACAAGATGATGGGAAGAGCAAGGCAGCATATATCCGTATAAGAAGGTACTGCCCTTTCGATTGATGTTAGTTGTCTGAATATATTAGATATTGAGCAGCCAAAGTTTGGCATCAAAGGCTTAAAAAGACCCTTGCCACACTATCATTTTCACAAAGTAACAAATAGTAGTATTTACCATTGATAGGGGTCGATTATGGTGTTAAACACTAAAATTGTTGCCGTTAAATTAAAAATTGGATGGTTCAAATTTTTCGAAGTGAACATTTGTTGTGATTTTATAACACATTATGCGTAAAACATGTGTTACATATTTTAAGATATGTGTTAATTATCAGAGAATAGATATTATATAGAATGTAACACTTGTTTAAAATCATACAATACTTACCAAAATATATTATTTTTTAGTGTTCTGCACTATCGTTGCCGCGATACCAAACTAATTTAGGCCATATCCTAAAGTTTCTTTAGTAATCTAACTGGCACAGTTAATTTACTTACTGTGGATATTTCAACAACTTATATTTGAACCATGTGTATTCAGCTCCTCCAAAAAAAGAATATCCCAACACTTGTTTAAATCATCAACATTTGTAGTAAAATGAATATGCTAGTTTTTTCTTTCTTTCTTCAATAAATTTTATATAAAGTTAAATTATTTGTGAAAAAATATTAAGCCAAAAGTTAAATTTCTTTTACTAAATTTCAAATAACCACTTATATAAATATACATATCTGCAATACTTATTAGGGGACAATGGACATTAAATATTTAATTTCTTCTAGCAGTGATTGTGAGTTTGTTTCTTTTCGCTCCACCTATTTCAAAATAATTGTCAATTGGTACCACTTCATCTGTTGGAAAATAATTGTGAACATTGGGACAAACACATAGACTAAAGATTTGATTTTTTTTGGAGAAAAACATGTTAAAAAGACCAAAATTAGTCTCATTTAAAAGGTAATATAATTTTACTATAAGATAATTTTGTATAGAAATATATTTTCTCTTGGAAAAATGAGTAACTTTTTTACCAAATTTAAAATTTGTTTCGTTTGGTGTATTGTAATGTTGGTCTTGAGAATAGGAAAAATTTAATGATCGGATGTTGTAAAGTGTATTTTATTTTATTTTTCTTTTTTTAGAGAAATTTTTTATTGTATTCGTTTAAAATTAATAGCAAGTTTGTGAGTATTAAAAGTAAAATGGAAAGGAAAAAAACTCCCTCTGTTAAAAAATAAATGACCATTTTCTTATTCTTTTTTAAACAATAAAAATAAATATGCTATGAGAATTTACAAGATGAACATTTACTTTGAAACAATATAAATATAACTTTTTTGACAAAATTATAATAAAATTAAACCGTTTCTGTAATAATTAACAGACAGACAGACAGATTACAGACAAATTGTAATAGTGTCTTAATAAACACATTCTCGATTTAAATCATTCGAGACGTGAAATAACTCAAGCTCTTTTTAAAACGGATTGAAAGAACAACAGCTCAAATTTGCAATCCTTTGTCTATTTTGAATCGTACATACTAATAGACAACAAGACCATGTCTATCCTTTCTCTTTCATTCTTATCTGTCCAATTGTTCAAATGAAATGTATGTGGTACCCTTAAATATATTTTTTCTTCATGATATATTTATTATTTTATTTTATTAGGAAATTTCAATATATCATTATTGTTTACATAGACTTCTTCCTGTATATATGGTTTCACATTTAATGTACTATATTTAAAACTATAGTATAATAGACAGCTGAAAATTGGTAGGATGGAGAAAGCATATAATAATTGAATCTGGCCAATCTAGACATCTGCAAGGAAAGGATATAATATTATTCATTTTCCACCGTATAAGGTATCTTGGAATTTCCTTCAATGCTTTTACTAGTATATTACAAAGCTTCCATATCCTCGCAACATAAAGTCAGAAAAATAAAAATGTAAAAATAAATCAGAAAAATAGAAACATAAAAAATCATGATAAATAAAATAACAAGAAAATTTTAGAAAACAGCAAAAAAAATAAATAAAAATTAACCAAAATTAGATACAAAAATCATGCAATATAAACAAAAAATTAAAAACAAAAAATAAGAATAAAAAATTAATAAGAAAAATCGAAAGAAAAAGAAAATGGGTGGCCAAATCGGATTACCTCAATCTGTCTTCCGTGAGAAACTGCAACGACGGCGAGAGATTGCAGCGGCGGGGCGTGGGGTTTGTAGAGACGGTGTGGCGGGAGCTTTTATTTTTGTTGTGTTGTGTGAAAGGTTGAAGAAATTGATTTAGGGTAATCAAAATCGGATTCAGCGAATCTGTCTTACTCAAGTCAAATACGGAAATTCGTTTTTAACTAACCTAACAAAACATGGTCAAAATTGTTCACAAAATTATTTTTATCTTGAAGACGGATTCTTAGAATCTTATTTGGCTAAAACAATTGTGCTAAAAAATTAAATCTATGTGTAACATTCCTTACAAAAAAGAGGTCGTTCTAATCAATTCCTTGCTGAAGTAATGCCAAATAAAGGAGAAGCTCGAGCTATCAAAATAGTTATATTCGAACAATCTCACTAGCTAGATCCAACAAAAACTTGATTATATGTGCAACATCTATATTATTTTTAAATAAATTAAACTAGAATATCTAAAATATTCAGCTTTAAAAAATTTGAAATAAAATATTTTTGTGTACAACTTTTCTTATTAAATAAATTACTTATATTTAAAAAGTCTAACTCTAACTTTCATATCAAGCTCAAACTTGAATTTAGAGTTTCAACTACTTGTCCTAAATTGTAAATACTATCTTCAAGTGCACATAATAAACTTAATTAATAGACACAGGGGAAAAAGAAACTTTGCATGCAGCTTTTGTTTTAGATTAATTAGAGTAGCCTCAAGTGTTATATATTGCTCTAGCATTGATAATCAACCAACAAAATTTATGAGGTTTCAAGTTCTATCTTAGCCAATGGTAACTATGGGTTTCAAAAGTTATATATCAAAGTTGAAATATAAGGAAACTAATTAAACCAATATTGAATAGCATTAACTTCTTCTTCTTCTTTTTTTTAATGAAATAGGGATTGTCGAAGTCAAGACATATTATATTGAAAGTGCTTGCGAATTACACTAGCTTTCCTTGATCGAATAGCATTAGCTTGGATGTAATTGACCAAACTAAAAATAATTTTAATTATCTTTCACTTTTTAGTCAACATGTGCCTTTGTTTAAGGAAAATGTAAAATTTAAAGTTAACCTTCTTAAAAAAGAAAAATGTAGATTGAGATTTAAAAAAAATATTAAAAAAAAATCCTATTGCTAAATGATACATCAAGTAGACTTACTGGTGTACTAGTCAAACAAACTTTTTTATCGAATTACTATATTACTCCAGGTTGAGTCGCCAGTCAACCAATATCTTCAGCACAAGAAATTAAAAAAATCTCATATGTCTTCTTTCTTTCAAGGATAGAGAAAGGGTTATCGCCCGAAGCGGTTCACTTAACTCAAAAAAAATATAAGTGTAAACTTAATATTTAAATTCGAATTGTATATGAGTTGAACGTGAGCTTAACTCCACTTAATCTAGTTAAAACTCGCATCCGAATAAGAATAATATACTAATTATTTTATGTATATATAATACTAAATTTTTAATTAAAAAATATATAAAAATTGGCGGCAAAACTCATTGATTTTTTTCTCTATTTTTCAAACCCTATCTTTGGTTATATTTTTATTACTTTATCTTAATACATAAATTATTATTATTATACAATATATATTTGTATTTTTGTCAGGATTTAATCTCATGGCTCATTTATTCTACTATTCTTGCTACATAATCCCTGCGTTCTAATTTATCTGTCGCTTTAAGACAGTGCACACGAATTAAGAAAATGATTTAGATACATTTATTAAAAGATAGATTGACACTTTTATCCTTCAATTAATACATTTATATTGGGACAATTAAAATTAATTATTGATTGAATTAATTAATTAAATGTAAGGTTAAGTTTATAAAAAAACACATTTAATACTTTCTTGGTTTCTTAAAGTGACAGATAATTAGAAACTGATAAAGTATGTATAGGTGATAGATAATTGGAACCGGAGGGAGTATTTTTTTTCTAGTATAAATTTAGCTCATGAGATTCATTAACTTCGCTCGAACTCACATTAAAATGTGAATTGAGCGTGAGTTTAAAGTTTGTGAAATTTTTCGAATTGAGCGTGAATTGAGATTTCTAATTTTAATGTGAAGTGAGCGTAAACTATATCAAATTCATCTCACATAGCTCGATTGTCATCCCTACCCTAGTTATCGATCTCTAAACCTAAGTTCTGGATAAGTGTGACTAAGCATTAAGTTAGCTCTTCCGACTTGTCTCCTCCACTTTCGTTTTTTGCATGTATTTGTACAATCTCAATACGTGTTTTATTTCAGGAAACGCAAATTCATCCTTATACAATTCACAATCGAAATATAAGTATTTACTATTTATCTTAAATGTAAGGCATTTGAACCCGGCTCCAGATGAATTTATGTAATTAATATATGCTTATCAAAATATTTCATCCGTCTCAAACTACTTGTGAATTTATGAAAATATATGCAGGTTAAGTGTAAAAGTAAAAAAGGAAAAATCATAGATTTGATCCTTAAACATTTTACGAGTTGCTAGTTGGATTTTTTTTATTTTTTTTGTTGGATACTTGAACATTTTATGACTTGTAAATTATGTTCTTCTGTGTGTTTTTAGGCTAATCAATGTTAGTCAACAAAAAAAAACTCAATTTTAATAAGGGTATTTTGGTACTTCATTTAACCTCCCATAAAACGTAATCACTCAACTTTCAGTTCTTTTCAACTACCGAGGAACGAAGAAGAGAAATCTAGAAAACCGAGTCTCTTTCTTCACTCAACAGGCGGACGGTAGTAATGAGCAGCAAAGAAAAGCTATAGTACGCCAGTGGAGAGTACAGACTACAGTACGCCACACCAACAACACTTTCCGAACCAGATTTCACCCATTTTCACTTTCTCTCTCTAAAAACCTATACATACACTTTGTTTATATTATTATTATTATTATTTGAACTTAGAATTTGGATTCGGATCCGGTTTTTAGAGGAGGAAAAATGGATCCGCAAGCGTCGTACAATTTAGCCGGCGATACGGTGCCGTTTAATTTGGCGGAGATCTGGACATTTCCGATTAACGGCGGCGGCGGGGGTTCTACAACGACGTCGTTTCATAACAATAATAATGCTACTAGTAGCAGTAACAGTTTAGCTGCGAGTATTAGTATGAAATTAAATATAAATGGAGATCATGACCCAATGGTTATGGAGCAATCTCCCAATATCAACGGCGGTGGTGGGTTGAGACGGCGGCAGCGGGAGGATGATGAGTCAGCTAAGGGTGTTTCAACTAGTAATGATGCCAATGCCATGGTAAAAGAGTAGCTGGATTCTTTTTATTTTTATTTTTTATATTATTATATTGTTCTGAGTGGGAAGTGTCGCCCTAGTTAGAAGGGTTGCCATTACTGCCTTAGCCTTAACGAGTTGCTGAATTCTTTTAAATTCTTCGATTATTTATAATTTTCCTATTGGAGCTTTGCTAGAACAAATATTTATTAATTAATTTTTGGCTTTGTTTAAAATGTATTAGTACCTCAATTCCTTAATATAAGTCGTTTATGTAGCGAAAATTAAGGGAGCAAAGAACATGATACTTTGTTATTCAAAATATCAATATTACTCTCTTAAATAGGGTTTGTATACCACTAATTCTATTTAAAAGAGTAATATTGATATTTTGTTTAAAAAAACATCTTATCTGTTGCTTCCTTAATTGTCATTGCATGTTCTAAACGGCTTATATTAAGGAATGGAGAGAGTAGTTCATAATAGCTTGGATATTTTTATTTTTATTTTTTTAGCTGAAATGCAGTCGAAATTTTGGTTTCTTCTGTGATTGTTAATGGTCTCCAGCAAATTTCTAATCTACATGATTAAGTATATGCTTATTAGAATTAAGATCCAAGTTAGGTCGCTCAGGTGATAGCATAATGGTTGAGTGTCTGACTTGTAGTTTAGGAGACCCAGATCAAACATTGGAGACTAAAAAACAGAAAGAAAAAAAAAATCTGAAGTTTGCTTTCGTTTGAAGTACCATAATTTAATAAATAATGTGATTTACCCGTGTGTTGTGGTGAAGATCCAGTTTTTTAAATTTATGTTTTTGTGTTTTAGTTTGTTATTGATTGCCCTGGGTGAATTGAACAGGATGAGGGTGATAATAAACGACTTAAGACGGGAGGATCAAATGAGAATCATGAATCGAAAGCAGAAGGAGAAACAAATTCAGTGAAGCCGGCAGAACAAGCTGGAAAGTCAGCTGAACCACCTAAACAGGATTATATTCATGTTCGAGCCAGAAGGGGTCAAGCTACAGATAGTCACAGTCTGGCAGAAAGAGTAAATTTTCTTTAGTTCTCTTTGTGTACAAAATTGAATTGTGCCCGTGAACTTTTGAAAGTACTCATGAAAAATTGCATTGAAATTGAAAATTTGTGTATGGTTTGTGGAGAATTATGTAAAAGTTTACTTATTTAATTACTCATGTTTGCAGGCTAGGAGAGGAAAGATAAGTGAAAGGATGAAAATTCTCCAGGATATAGTCCCTGGCTGTAACAAGGTGCGCGTTCTGACCTATCCTTGACTCACTAACTAGTTCACTTTCATTTGCTACTTTAAATTGGAAGATTTGGAAAAGTTTGAATTTGATACTATGGCATCCGGGGGGAGGTTTTGACTACATTAGATTTTAACATAATCAATTTTCCCTAAAAGAGCAAGCGATCCTGATCATCTCCCTCGTTGTTGGACACATGACAATCCGTTTTTTAAGGAAAAGTTCAAATATATAGAAACTTGTATGAAATGGGAGAACCTAACTGGCTAACCGACTGAGAGTCATGAGAGCGCGTGGCGGTCTCACAAGAGTGGGAGAGAGGGTGGGGAAGGCAATGGGAGACGTTTTTGGTATACACGATGAATTTTCAATTTATAAGGGGACTTTTTCTTGAAGTTCTCGATGTAAAACTAATTGCCCACAGCTTAATCCTTGTCATCCAAGGCGATCATTTGGTTGCAGGAAAAAAGGAGGATACGGAATGTTGAGTAATGTAGAATCATAGATGCTTAACCTAACTTGGTCGGGAGATGATAATAGTGCTTGCATGATCTTAGCTCATGCAGCTAAAGATATTACTGTCTTCGCTAAATCCCCCATAAAACCTGCTTCTTTCCTTTAAATATCAACTCCGACAAATTTGCCGCCTTTTGATGTTAACTCATTTCTAGTTTATGGGAACTGCCAATGTGCTGAAATCAACTTGGTTTAGATCTCCTACCTGAACAGTATCGCAGGTTGAGGAGTTTCTGTTTACGAATTGAACTGGGCAATTATTCCTAGTTTTGAACTGTATCTCTAGATAGTAAATCTGGAATAGTTTCCAAAATATTTAGTCGGCATTTGACAATGATTGTCTGTGGGTTCAGGTTATTGGCAAAGCATTAGTTCTTGATGAGATTATCAATTATATTCAATCCCTACAGCGCCAGGTTGAGGTATCCCCCCTCTCCGTCTGTGCACATGCTGAATCGAAAATAATTCTGTATATTCCATTGTGATTCACACTTTTACTTGTGTTCACAGTTTTTGTCGATGAAACTTGAAGCTGTTAATTCGAGAGTAAGCTCTGGAATTGAAGGGTTCCCTTCAAAAGACGTAAGTTCTGCATGCATTACCTTTTACCCCTAATAGCTACATGGATTTTGGATTCAATTAAATAGTTTGTTTGACGCAAAGATCCTCATTTTCCAGTTTGGCCAACCTCCGTTTGATGCATCTGTAATGGCATTTGGTTCGCAATCGTCAAGAGAATACCATAGGGAAACATCATCACCAGAATGGTTGCATATGCAGATCGGTGGTGGTTTTGAAAGAACGTGAGAGTAAATAGTATGCAAAAATAAGAGCATATTAAGAAGCCAAACGAGGCTTATTCTTTCGAGACTATGAGAAGATACCGATTTATTGGATAAAAAAAGGCCAAATATTACCTTCCACATTTTTAATCAGGTTTGGATCTGTGAATTGTCCATAGGACTGCCTGCTGAAGCTGATATCAAATTTCTTCAAATGTTTGTCTGTAAAAGTTGATATCATTTATTACCCACACAACTAGCAGGATTAATCTTTTTACTGTTGTCATATTCTTGTGAGATTACCTACCCATATAGCTTGACTAATAATACATTATAAGTGTCGATATTTTAGCGTTTTAGATTTTGCATTCCAATAATGACACATTATCGCCCTCTGGAAACTTACAGCAATTCAAATTCAGATAAGAGTATATATATAAACAGTAGATGAAAAGGGAGAAAGCTAAGTTACTGGCCGGGTTCTGTCGTAGGAAGTCCTACTCCGGTTAGAAGCACTCCCGCTTGGTTGGAAGTAGGAAACGGCCGACCACGCCAAGCGCAACAGCAAGACTGCCACGAATACAGTTCCGCCAAGAGTGCAGACCACCTCAAATTAAAAAAAAAAAAAAAAAAAAAACTTAGTCATTCATAATAATGTAATTGAATCCAAAAATTGAATAACCACTCTTTTATGCAGAATAGATAAAGAGTAGAAGACAATCAATTCTAGACAAAGGTTGTATTGTATTAATTTTCTACCTTTCATCTCTCGGTGCATTTGTTTTCCAGACAAAGGTTGTATTAGAAAACGTAATACCTCAAGAAGTGCCTTCAAAATCGAAAGGGAAGCCAAGAGCAGAACCCCGTTAACTGCAAAAGATACCTATAGCCCTCGCAACATGTGAATGATCAAATCAATAGCTTGCTGGAAAATAAAAGACCGATAGAGAAGAATACATAGTTTAACAAAACCTAATTTATGTCGGCTGAAAGTAATAAGAAGAAAAAAAAACCTAAGTTTCGGGATCACAACCAAGTCATGCAGATGGAAATTGACATCCAGAAGAAGTCCAGAAGCGAACATGACTTTACTTTAGAAAAGTTCGATAAAAAATGGGGTTTTACTGTTCAGTAGTCGGTAAAATAACCAAAAAAGACAGTATGCAAATCCTTCATTAGACAAAAATTTAGAAATATTCCACCAGGAGTTCTTCAATCTTCATTGTAGGAACAGGTTAACATAATCATATTGCATTTTCATTTGAATGTAGACTCGCACTTACGTGCCATTCCCGCTGTCATTGCAGCACTACTTTAGAAAAATGACATGATATATACAACCATTGCTCCTGGAAGGAAGATCATTACAGCCCCTTACGATCTAAACATAAGAGCCGCACCAACCTCTAGTTTTCTTATGTGTTATAAATCAGTTGTTTTTTTAGGTTCCGACATAGATAACCTTCTAAACTCTCATACACTGCCTACACATTACTGTCATGTTTACCACTGAATAATGGAAGTAACATGGAACTTATTTTTTGAAGCAATTCAAGTAAGCAAATACCAAAGACTGATAATCGCTTATGAATCGGAATACTATTTAATTAGGAAAAAGATATCATTGAATCCATGACTAGGAAGCCCATCTTGACAACACGAGAAATACTTTATCATACTGTTTGGTATCTCAGAAAGAATAATGTGAATGAAGCACTCTGTCACATCCCAAATTGAACTCCACTTTCCTATTTCAATTCACTTTTCTATTTGAATAGGGACGTGGACATTCAATTTGGGACCGAGGGAGTAGTATAAATAGTTAAGGTAGTAAATGGAAACTTCGAACTTCAATCCAGCAAATATGCATATGGCTTATATATCCTCCTAGAATGAGTAAAAAGATCAGTTCCTCAACTTTAAATATCTGTCAAGAAGCAATAAGAAACAAAACATGGCATTTGCATATGAAAAGAGTTCTAACTTTTCATTTACCACTCCAGAAATTCAATAGAAACTCATCTCAATTCCCTCACAAAAGCAAAGAATTAAACATAATCAAACCAATTATAATCTACAAAACCACCCAAAATGAGAAAAAAAATATGCCACAACATGTAAAATTAGTCAAAAATATGCCTCATATTCAAGTAGCTAAGTGCGCAGTTGGGGCAGTACTTCCAGCTTGGAACAATACTATTCCGGGTTCAACGCTCCTCCCCAGATAATAAATTTAATAAAAATAGCTTAAGCATTTCAATACTTACAAGCTGAGGTGAGATAACATCAGGCAAGATAGAACGAGATGCTTTTCTAGCCTTTTTAGAGACTTTCTTGAACATACTCAGAAGAAATCTAAATAACAAATCAATACTGCTCTCTGTATTATCATCTTCACATCATCACTCTCATAATCATCATCCATCATTTCATTATTCCCAAAAATTGCTTCTTTTATACGATCTGATGCTTCTCCTACTTCATCATTTAACTGATGAAAATAACAAAAACCCACAAAAAAATTAGCAAAACCCCATTTCAATTTATCCATTATTATAGGTAAAGAAATTGGTTTAGTACCTTGGCATGGCAAATTGGAGTGAGTTTGGAGATGCAAGAATGGCTGGTTTTGTTGTTTTTGTAAAGAATTGGGGGAATTTGGATCAAATTGTTGGTTTTGTGGGATGAGAATGGGGAATTTGGGTGTAGTAGTGGGGAGAGTCTAGCAATGGCAGTTCCCTCCATTGGGCCTTGGGGTTTACTTTGCTGTTGGTTACTCTTACCAGTGACTGGTTTTCTTGATATCCACTAGTAGAATTGTAGAAGCAGACGGGGGATTTGGCTATTAAAGCGGAGCAGCTGTTATGCCGGGTTGTAAAATCCGTAACTTTTGCATACGTGATTTTTGACGCGTAATTTATTTTTCGCGAATAACTGTGTAGACGTAATCTATTTCGTGCGATTACGTATTTATATGTCCATTTATTTTTATAACATGTTACGTGTTACTTTTTGTGTATATTTTAGTAGGAATTAAATAATAATATTAATTAAGAAAAAGAAAAGGAAGAGGCATATCGTGGCCAATTAAAACAAAGGCTTTTCATGAGATGACGGGTTATGAAGTATTAAATTAAAGAGAAAATGAAGGGGACTAGTCGTGGGTTATGGGGATCAGTTAAGGGGGTATTAGTTCAGGGATTGTGTCACAAAACAGAGAACAATAATGGCTTCCA
>JAOWBF010000015.1:9668646-9680351 GCA_028566175.1 Vinca major
CCTTTTCACTTTGGACAAGGTGATATATAAGCTTGTAAAACAGGTGAGTGCATGCCTTTCTTTTGTTCAAGTAGTCTCTATCTCTCAGACTTTTGACTGCATAATCTTAAGTTAATGTTTTGTCTTTCTTTAGCTACAAACTATTGCAACCGAAGAGATCAACAGCAAACTTCTTCAACTACATGCATATGAAAGATCAAGAAAACCTGGGAGATTTGTGGACTATTATTATAATGAAAATGTCCGAGTTCTTCTTAATGATGAGAACATATACAGAATAGAATGTGTGAGTCCATACGACTTACTTCTGTTGTCAGCGTTAATGTTGGTCAGTCATTTGCGTTCGAGAAAACTTCTGATTGTAAATTTTCTTTGACATTTGGATCTGTGGTACAGATGCAGTCGTCAGCATCGACCAGATTGTCTATACAGCTCATGGACTATTGGTTTGATAAGCCAGATGCAACTGCTGTTTCTATGGAACCAAACTTTGCAGCTTATCTGACTGAGTTGCTCTCAGTTCCTAACAGACAGGAGAAACCTGGAATATTCTTGAGGAGGTACTAATCGAATATAGACAGCTTTCTGCACTCGTCTTAAATAATTAGAGAAATCCCCTATTAGTAGCCCTTATCTATTTACGTATTTCTATAAATAGACTTATTTAACCGCATCTTTTTATGGGCCACTATAAATGTCCAATTAGTGAATCCGCCCACTTTTCATACCAAAAAAATGACACGTGACTTGCACATGTTCTCGGAGTGAAGGGCAAAAATGTCATGTCATGTGCAAGTCACGTCATTTTTTGTCTGAAAAGTGGCTGGATTTACTAACTGGACACTTATAGTGGCCCGTAAAAAGATGCGGTTATAAATAGCCTAATAAAAAGATAAGGCTATTTATAGAAATACGTAAATAGATAAGGGCTACTAATTGAGGATTTCTCTAAATAATTATTCTCACATCAGCTTACTTTTATTTTGTAGAAATAAACGGAAATATGAACAATCAGATGAAGATTCTGCTTTCGTTGAGGCTATGAAAGGACTTCAGGTTATTAACGGTCTAGAAACTAAGATAGATTGTAATTCACTCAAGGTACTGTGACTTTTGATCCACATTTTTAATGGGTTTTACTTTCTTTTTTCCCCTAATGAAAGCTTGAATTTTTCTCTGTATACTAAATAAGTCCGACCTTTTGCACGTTTTAGGTATTTTATGTTTTAGACACAGAAGACTTATTGATCAGGAGGAAGAAAAGGAGGAGAACTTTGCATCCAAATGGCAATGGCTCGTGCAATGGCCAAGCAAAAGGGCATTCTACCAAGAAATGTTTACTATTTAGTTGACATAGTACAATTCTCTGAGGTTAGCTGCAGACAGGTATATCTTCAACGTCCAAGTTCACATACTTAGCTTTCATATAATTTGTTCAGTTTCTCATTTATCCACGTGATAATAACTTTACGTTATACGTATCAGAAAGCCTATACAGCTTCTAATATTATGTTTCTGCATTCTGTATTAAATCGAGAAGATTAGGTATGGTTGGTGGAAATGAAGAGGAGCTCAAACCAGAAGTAGATAAGTTTTTAGCTATTGCTATTTTGTTATGTAGTTCTAGCGCTTGCTCACCAACTGAATAAGGAATACCACAAGGATAAGAGTATTCCCCAGGAGTTAACTAGTATACCATTTATGTTCTAGTTGTGTCTCAGTGATGTATATATTAGTGAATTCATTAATGTAACATATCTTTTTGGTTGGTTAGGATTGTTTAGGATTTGGATCCTAACAACCTTCCAGAGACAAGGTAACAAATGTGTATTCCTGTTTTTTTTTTTAAATGGAAAATTTAACTTTCATTTCTTGTTTGTCCGGGATATGTTTTCCATGAAGCTTGAATATGTGTAATATATTGTTGCCAGCCAGTTCTCCAACAAATACCCGTTTGGCTGTTCCTCTCTTTCCCAGGCCAAGGAATAGCATTGGTTAATAGACAGTGTACAACAGTTCTACCAAGAAGACTTATCAGTTAAAATCTCCATAGGTAGGAAATGAAATTCACTTTGATACAAGATGAACGTATCTATACAAAGACGAGAGGTAGTCGTAGATTATTCTGGCAATTTAATTGAATGGCAAAATCAAGGGTATCTTTCAATACAAACTACCACTATAGTTGTTCGCTTTAGCAGTTGATTATACTTGCGGGATCTAGGAACAACTTCACTTGTCAATTCTCTAGCTATATTTTTTAGAGACTTCGAAATATCTGATCTAGGAGTTGCAGCAACTATTTGGAAAGAAGAACATAAAACAATCAGCGCCTCATGATGTGAAATCTCTTCATGGAAATACTAAATTCCTCAAGACAAGGGTAAAAAGACAACCTGAATTCGCCACTGAGGATACTTTACGATCTTCAAATTTTGTAATTGTTAAGATCAGCAGGAGCAAACTGGCTCTCAATCACAATGGTAGATCTTGGAATATGTAGGTCACCCTTGAGCACCATCATGCATTCAGCATTGCAGCAGTATGCTACCTATGTAACTGAAATCCAAGCATGCATAGGATGAGGCTATATTAATGCGCTGACCTAAAATTACTCATATATGACAACTAAAAAACTCCGTCTTCATGTAATACAGATGACTATCAACAGGGACAGAGTTGATTAATGAAAGTTTACCTGTTTGCTTCCCATCTGCGATGGATCATCATTATAGCCAGAGTTTGAGAACAATATAATCATTACTAACAGAGTCAGAAATGAATCATTTGTAACTTTTTTTTTGAGTGGTAAAGTATTAAAACTAACTTTTGGTAACATATAAGTCGTAAATACCTTTGCTAATGGGCTTCTCATCCAGCAAGCTCACTTATTGGTGGACGGTCCATGACATCATAAGCACTCTTAGCATTGCTTTGTAGTATAGGATCAATATCATGCAATTTGGGAATCTGCAAAACATGGGAACCAACATATGCACCAGTACTTAAGTTTCCAAGCTGATAGCGGATGTAGTACGCCTTATTTAAACATGCGAACCTGAGCTAATAAATCAATTGTTCTACGCAAGAGACGAGCTAAATCTCCTTCATCCATAGCACAATCCATCATTATCTCTCTCCAAGTTAGACCAGAAGCCCAGGCTTCAACCATGCCTGAGAATTGGCTATCCAAGCAGCACAATTTCTGTATGCCAGAACATTTATTTTAGCCAATATCAAGAAAAGAGACCTGGCATCATTGCTCTTTAAGTCAACTCACATTGACATCATGCTTTTCTTGAAGTTCTAACAGTGAGCTTCTTGGTTCATCCAAAAGGCTGATGACTCTCAGCACAGTGGAGGACGGTTCATATATATAGCTGCATAAAGTGCATTTTAGGCCTTAGACCTTAATTATTCATGAAAGAAAAAATGGTAGTCAAATTTATAAGAGAAATTGGTTAGAAAGGGCTCACGTTGTTACTTTTCAAAGAGATCGGATAAAGAAAATGCTAATAGACAATAACATCCCACTATTCTGAGAGTAGAGAATTTACCTGTTATGTTTTGAAGGCCGAACCTTAATCCCTTCCGAAACAATACTTCCACATACAGCAGCAAGTTGTGCAGGTTTTAGACCCACCAATAACTTGTTCCGCAGGACCATCGCAAGCCAGAGTTCATTTTCTCCTCGAATTGCAGCCGCAGTTTCACCAAGGGGGAACATAACATGTGTGTTAATATCCAATGCCCTAGCTTCATGAATAACATTGCTGACCTGGCAGACATTGAAATTTGTTATGATAAATAACATGCTTTCACCCGTGGAAGTATTCAATAGTAAATTCAGATAAGGGATAAGGAGAGAAAGGACTACTATCACCATATGTTTATCAACAGGAGTAAACACGGATTATTTTGTTGGTTATCATCAATTCAAGATCGAGCTCTCAAATAAGTATATAGAGAGAAGAATGAAGTATAGGATCGGGGAACTAGGTGAATATACAACAAGAACCATCGCCATACTGATGTTCAGAAAACATGCAATATTATTTGGTGTTCTTTACTCGCTATTTCCGACAGACTCAACTAACAAGTTACAGAATGACCAAAAGATTATTGAAAAAAGTCTATTTTCTAATATCATGAATGGAAATGTTTATCTACAGACAACCGGCTTATGTTTGTGTAGAGTAATCATCAAATAGTAAGTTTAGGGAGATTTTTGCACGCTTCATGCATGGCACAACAGCAGACATGCTTGTAAAAAGATAGTATACTGAAAGTATATGTGAATTAAAGCCTTCCTTCAGAGCTATTATAAGCCACAAAAAATGTCAAACAGATAATTATATTACACTTCAAACAGAAAAAATACCTGCAGAAATTCCTTCCAACCTGAAGGTTCGATCTGCTCTATTCTATTAGTCAAGCGACTAGATCTGACCTTCAAGCGCTTAATCTTCTCTTCCGTAAAATTAGCCATATCTATGATCTTCTTATACTCTTTGAAGCCTTCTGTACGTGCAATTTTCTTCTTTAAACGCGAAACTTTATTTCTTTGGTCCTTGTAGTTCTCAACAGCCTCATAATATGCTTGGGAGAGTTGCAAGACCTGAAGTCGATAAACAGTAAGATGTATAGAAGCAAAACTGTTTCAACTGTTAGGTCTCGGGATAAAAAATACCGTTTGTTCTAATCAAAGGAAGTGCAGGTGAATGCTCAGGAAGTAAGAAAAGCTAATTAACAGATGTACACCTTTTCCTAGTCTGATGCCAAACCTCATTACTCAAGATACGACCTTTAAACAATTGATTCATGCAAGTGAATATGCTGTAGTAACGTTTTAATACAAATTGAATACTGAAGTCATTTGGTTTTCGGTGCAGAAGAATATTGAAACCATTTACTTTCACGATTACCTCATCATCTTCTGAAAAACTACTCAATACTGGCACATTTAAACTCCAAGACCATGTCTCAAGAGATCCATCCATGCACCAAAAGCCCCCAAATTCAGATTCTGAAAGCTTCTGCCACTGCATGTCTCCTTTATCAAGAAGCAACGGCATAATTTCACTTGGCAAAGCATCACCTTGAGTCAAGGCAATATCAGGAAAGCCTGTCTTATAAACCATTTTTATCCACTTCTCCGTGAAAAGATACCAGGAGTTATCTGAACCTAGAGCCGCATGATAAGATGGTCTGACATCATTTTCACTCCCAATATCACCAAAATGATAATTTCCTTCCTCTATGTTTAATGCAAAAGAATCTGAACCGCTGACCTGTGCAGTCAAGAGACATATGTTGAGAACTCAAATTCAAAAGATGATAATTGAAGTAAAATGCAGTTGGAAAAGACCCCCCCCCCCCCCCCAACCACAAAAAAAACACAGTTCACGATGACCAGCTACAACAGAACAGTATCAATTATTCAAATCCAAAAATGAAGTGTTCCGAAGAAGATTGCATCTTTCAAGCCATGAACAACTCAGAAGTAGTGCGGATTATGAAGAGGTTAGCTAGTAGTTAGGCACTTAAAACAATTAGTCCACAACTGAAGAAAAATGAGGCAACAACTTTGATGTAATATAGCCAGAAATATCAAGTTTGGAGGGAAAAGAAAAGGACGTTTTTAAAGGACTTTAAAAGCTAAGTCCGTCCTCCTTTCCTGTTAAAAACTACAAGAGCAGGCAGAAAGAAAACAAGGTATAGGACTTGACGGCATTATTGGACACTTATTACTTCTGATGTGAACAAAAGGGAACAACACACTACACTCACCAGACTTTTAAGCTTTGAAGCATTTAAGAAATCAACCTTCCCCAAATAAACAGCAGGGAGAAGATGTTGAACTCCATCAGAATCACTATACTGCAAACATATAAAAGGCAAATGTCCATCGTCCAGGTCCTTCAGCACGGGTTGCAGAGAGATCAGTCTCTGTAGTTCCATTCTTCTCCGCAATTGAGTCCGCAGACGTTTTTTTGCCTGAAAAAAATATAAGTGCAACTACAGTGACTAAATGGAAGGAGAACTACAGAACAGTGGTAAAGTATAGACACAATTGTGTTGATAGCCTCCACTGAACCCTCTGCCTTCTGGAAATCAAAAACCATTTAAACATTCTTAAATCATCGTTGGATAATGAAGTCCAGAATTAGTACATAAACAAGCACACGTCTTCTGTACCAAAGCATTAAGACACACAAGGTTATTGTTGAGAGCCCAGACAACCGTGCTTCTAGAGTGTTTCGTGTACTAAGCAGAGTACCATATTATACAGGCAATGTCAGACAAATGTACTATAAGGATTACGAAGCTACCCTTAGTTCTTCCTGGAGATCAGCAATCTCTTTATATGCTGATTCTGATAACAGTTTCCTACTCTTCCTGTCAATCGCTTCATCACTAATTTCTGCGGTCAGCATCTCTATCTCATTTTGTATCTTAGCAAGCTCTTCTTTTGCAGCTAGCATAACATTGCTACCTACATAATTTCCAAAACTCTGCTCAACCAACTTCCTAGCTTCTTCTAAAGTCCGTCCTGCTTGTATGATTTTTGAATCATCTGATTCACTTGTTCGCTGCATAACTTTTGAACCCTGCAAAATTTTGACACATGTAACCCGTTGCTTTGAGTCAACTAGATTTAATGGTAAAAGAACTTACCGCTAGAAGATTCAGAACCATCCCATAAGAGGCAGTAAACTGTGAGACAAGAGGTTCAAGTCCAGAAAAGAGAATCTTGCAGCACTCTTCAGGCCCTTCATATGGAGTTTGAACGAGGACAGCATGACCCCTATCATCAATGCCTCTACGACCAGCACGACCAGCCATTTGAAGCAACTCATTCGAGCTTAATTGGACACGTCCACTATCACCTCTTTTGCTAAGAGATGAAATGACTGCTGTTCTAGCAGGCATGTTGATTCCAGCAGCCAGTGTTTCTGTAGCAAAAACCACCTTAACTAGCCCTCGTTGAAAGAGCTCCTCAATAAATGCTTTCCAAAGGGGAAGGCAGCCAGCGTGATGCGCAGCAACCCCTCGAAGAACACCTTTCACAGAAGTTTCTCTCACAGCATCAGGATATTTTCTACGAAATCTCTTCAGTGCCAGTTCAACTTCGCTCATTTCACACTCATCCAGCAGCGTACAGTCCTCAACATACTGAACAGCTGCGTCACATCCTTTTCTACTAAAGATAAACCAAATAGCAGGGAGCATATTCCTCTCTTTAAGCTGCCATATCGTATCCATAACTTGAGGGACCTAAAAATAGCATAAAAGACAAAAGAGGAAGCAATTGAACCTGATCAGATTCATGAGACAGTGATTGACAAAAAATACATGTCATAGGTAAAGGGCGAGAAGAGCACTGGTATTGCCAACTGAAAACCTTAAACTAAGCCTCATCACATACTTGTGAATGACGAATAGTGTTTGCATCATTCTTCGGAGTTGAGGCCATATCACTGTCACGTCTTCTTGATTTTCTTCTTCTAGATCCTTCGTCCTTGTAAAAATTAGCCCCTGAAGAGTCAGGTTGCAAGTAATTGAGTGACAGTCTCCTAGCCAATCAAAATGAACAAAAAGTCAGTACTAAAATGGCTCCTACTATAAATCGTGTTTTACTCACATTTGCTTAATTGTTTATCAGATTTCTCAGATCCTCTAAAGGAGAAGGAAGAGTTTGTAAAAAATAAATGGAACAAAAAGAAAAAGGACTGCATATGAGGAGAGAAAAGATACCTAAAAATAATCTATGCATGTACCAAGTGGTTGTCTGAGCATTTTACATATAGATAGAAATAAATGCATTGACATGGACCAAGTCTTGAAATGTCACATTCATGATAAACTTTCAGGAAAATCATACCTTATATTGTCAGTTGAAAAAGACAAACGTAAAGTTCACATGTTAAGGGTATTCCACTCTTCCGCGTGCTCATTCACAGGCATACGACCAACCTAAGCATAATATTTTCATACAATAACTGATGCTATCTGACCATTGTGCATTCTCTTGTACTACACCAAACTGATCAAGTAATATAACCCATATAGAATGTACAAAAAGTAGGCTCTTAAAAGAATCCTTTGCAGAAGAGTCAGGTGGGACATCCAATTACTGAGATAAGCCATTACAAACAAAACACACATCAGATAGTTCTTTTGCCCACTACATTGGGAACTACTTTTGTAAATTAAATAAACGAGTCACAAAACTGACACTTCACATGATTAAAAAAACTAGAGTAGTGAACCTTTGACAGCTACTTGTATGTTCATAGAAAAGTCACTCTTTCTTTAGTAAAATAATTAAATCCAACATTATAATGACAAATGAAAAAGGAAATATACTTGAGTTTGAAGTTCAGAATCTAAGAATCACATGAAAAAATATAGAAATGCAGTTAATCCTCATGAGAAGAGGTATAGTGCAAGTTGATGGACACGCTGCAGAGAAACAAGATTACCTATTCATGCTTGTGCCTTTGTCATCCAGAAGCGGAAGCAAAGTTGTCTTTGTAGAGAAGTGCCAAGTTAAAGGAACTGGGCGCTTGGATGACGTTACCAGCTCTGTCTTGCCATGAATCTTAAAGAGCAGGAAATAAAAAAAGATACGAGTCAAGTACTTGGTTCTAAAATATACCAAGTGAATATATAGAGAGAGCCAAGCTGATGCAATTAAATACAATACATCGGTTTGGCTTTAGTGGAAATACTTTGGAACTTTAAAAGGCGAGAAGGCTTGTTAAAAAAAAATCCACTGACTGTTGATTGGTGATTGGAAGGAGAAGAATAGAAAAGGTAGCGAGAACTAGAAACAATTTTGAAGACCATTACAACTTACAAGGACCACATTGCTTAATCTTTTTGGGATAGTTGGCAGTCCATCCTGACTTCTATAGATTCCCATGAAAATGTATTATGAGTGCCACCTGCTAGTTTCTCTCTAACTCTTGGATCGAGGGGCTAACGCTTAACAGAAAAAAATTATATTTACTTGTCAAGAAAATTTTGAAGTTCCTTGAACAAAACCAGCTATGATATGATAGGAAAACCATCGATTCTGGCAAAGAAGAACCTCAGATATTTACCATGGAATTCAAGACTTCAACTATGAGAAAGGATCTATAGGTAAAAAGACTAGTATCAGAAATTCAAAATTATTGATCTGTGTACTAATACAACCTACCCAGAAAAATGCATCCTATAAAAGCACGTTAAACACAGATGACGAAACTGGGAACATTTCAATGACGCACAAACAATTAACATAGAAAAGCCACATTACCACTTATAAACAAATAACCCACAGGAAGTAAATTGAATCTTTTTCAGGATTAGTATCTTCCCGAATTGCAAACTGCTATGAAATATCAAAAGGTTTTAAGGATGGCTTTCATAATGATCAGCAAAACCGAGGTGCATTACCTGGGCGATCCAACCGGCCAACTCATCTGGATTAGCAACAGTTGCTGACAGACATATAAGTTGAACTTCTTTTGGGCAATAAATAACCTGCAAAATATGCAATTATTAGATTACATACTAAAAGTAGAATGTATATACCCTTTGACGAAGATTAAAATTTGAAGCACCTACAATCTCTTCCCAAACTGTACCACGAGATACGTCACTTAAATAGTGCACTTCATCTAGAACAATCACATCGACATGGAGAAGTCCACTTTCCGAGGAAACCACTCCAACACTGCATAAAAATACTACCAGATAATTAATGAAGAATCTTAAAGAAAAAGGAAAATCATTTCTTTCCGACTCAAATAAGTATCGATTGTCAAAAATGTAATTCACAAAATCGCATGCCCAGTAAATTGTGAAACTTTACCTCTGATACAGCATATTCCGCAAAATTTCTGTGGTCATAATCACTACTTGAGCATCTTTATTAATAGCTGAGTCTCCAGTAATAAGCCCAACATTACCATCACCAAATGTCTCACTGCAACGACACATAATGTGATTCATATATTGATAATATATAGTTCAGCAATGAGCATTAAAACAAAAATATATATATATAAGTTAATTTAATCAAATTTCACACCGGAATTCACGGAACTTCTGATTTGATAGAGCTTTAAGAGGAGTTGTGTAAAACAATCTTCTTCCTTTTGCCACTGTGGCAACTGCTGCAGCTTCTGCAATTAAAGTTTTGCCACTACTCGTCGGTGCAGAAACTACAACAGATGATCCTTTCAAGAATGCTTCAATCGCCAATCGCTGCACACCAATTGTTGCAATATCAAAAAGCAAAAACAAAGTAACAAACATTGACAATTTAAGTAAACATTTGAAAAACAGCAACACATAAAAAGTTTTAAAAAAATCATGATAAACATACCTAAATGTTAGGAATCACCACACAAACTCATAAACAAAGCAACAATGTTGACATTTTAAGCAAAAATTAGAAAACAGCAACATGGCAAACCGCAAAAAAAACTAAAAATACCTAATTGTCAGGAATCAGCACACATACTCATATACGCAATATTCTACCTTAAAGGCCGGTCCAAAGCCAACTGATTAAGCTCATAATTGCTACGATAAAGTTTTCTGTATAGAAATCTCCGGATTCGTACTCAAATCATGAAATTGATTCAGTACTACACGCATTAATATCTTATTACTGCAAAACAAAAGCACCAAAACTTGCAACAAAATGTAGACATAAAAAAACCTGAAATTCATATTCATCTTTAAATAAATTCAGTAAGATATGTGCCTTTAGATATTTCAAAACATTAACAATCACGATTAGCTAATTACTGAAAATCAAAAAAAAATCACCAAAAATTAAAACAATATGTAAGGAAAAAACCTGAAATTTATCAATCCGGAAAGGGTAAACAGAGGCGAGCTCATTAACATCCAGAATCTCTTCACCAAACTCTCTAACTTCATTACAAACTCTCTCAACTCTCTGCCACTTGAATTCCTCATACTTTTCCGCCGCCTTATCCACCGCTACACCGTCAGTTAAAGCCTCAATTTCCTCTTCCTCTTCCTCTTCTTCTTTGCTCGCCTCGGTGCGAACTACATCGTACTCTTCAGCTGCAATTTCATCGTCATTATCATCATCGTCTTCCAATTCCTCTTCGTCGTCGTCGTCGTCGTCATCGGAGATTTGAAACTCAACTGGAAAAATTGATTTTGGAAATTTGTAGAAAGTTTGGAGTTTTGGATGCGAAGGTTTTGGAGTGAGAAGTGGCTTGAGATTGCAGAAAGTTAGGGTTTGGAGTTGGAGATGTTTAGAGAGAGAAAGTGTAGATGGTTTGGGGGATAGTGCGGAGGAGGAGGAGGAGTTCGCCGGAGGAGTAGAGAAGATGGAGAGTGTAGACATGGCGGGAGATCAATCCGTTGGGCGGAAGAGATAATTTCAGATATTTTTATTAATAGGTTGAAGAATCAGCAAGTTCTTTTGTTTTTTCAAATTACTATTCAGCCCCCCGAGAAAAGAAAAAGGAAACATTAGAAAGCAAATTGGTATAAATAGTCCCTAAACAATTTTTCGTCAGAGGTAGAGTTCCTAAATATATATTTTTTTTGTTTTTAAAACCCTCAAACAATTTATGTTTGGTGTGCAAAGTCCTTCCGTCTATTTTTTTGTTAGTCAACTGTGATATTGAAAATTTGAATTGGTCAAAGAAATTACAAGAGGGGCA
>JAOWBF010000015.1:9698732-9709003 GCA_028566175.1 Vinca major
CCTAAATGGCTGAATGAAAAAACTTTAGTGACCAAAATGGCAGGCTTAAAAAACTTTAGTGATGAAAAAAGTTAAAAAAACTTTAGTGACCACGATGGCGGGCCGAAAAAACTTTAGTGATGAAATAAGTTAAAAAACTTAAATTTTGACCAAAGTGGCTAGACAAAAATATATTGATGATTAAAGTGGCTAATTATTCAGGTTAGGAAGAAAAGTGGTTTTGCTGCATTTAAATGATTATTATTTAAGAAAAGTGAATATACTTTTTTGTGGTGGGGATGTTTAGATTTAACTTTACAATTTTCACCTAGTGATTTCTGTAGTCATTGGGCCCTGGGCCCCTAGCCACATTGTTCTCTGACCTCTAAGTTAATACTTGAGGCCCATTCAGATTAATTAACGTGGTTTAAAAGAGTGCGTCTGTGGAGCTTTTAAATGATCAATTTAGTGTCCCGGGAATACAGTACATTCAAATTGTGGTTGACATTTGGCCAGTACTTTATCCATTTGTAGATTGATTCGGTACAAGAGGAAATTAGTCTGGTATGCTCTCTTAGATGTCGGAGCTATATATGACACTTAGTGACCAGACAAAAAATTGTGGTTGGCATACCATCGGTTAGTGGCAGCTTCCTAAGATTTTTTAAAATATTATTATTTATCAAAAATTTATATATATTTTGAAAAAATTTAGAAAATTTTATCAGTTTCGCCTCCCAAGATTTTTTACCCTTTTTATTACCTCCAAGATTTTTTTTGCCGTTTTTATCACTTGAGCTCTATAGTTCTACATACTGTTGCAGTTTCGCCCTAATACCAAATTCTTGACTTCTTCCTCGATCAGTAGGATTTTGGTCTTCAATATTGTCTCGATTGTGAATATCGTATAAAAGTTAAAGACTAACATTTATCTTTTAGTAAGAGTCAGGCTCTACAAATACACTATTAGCTAAATTGAAAAAAAAAAGGATAACCAAAAATAATGTGGTTGACATTTGTGGTTTCAGTTTGGACAAGTATATGAATGGAAACGATTGCATCCAACAAATCAAACGGTGGAGATGTAGGTGGTTGACGTAGTAGTCGGTGGTGATGATTGGGTGTAGTTGATAGTATTAAGTTTCAAAAATATTTTTAATACTTTTAAGGTTAGCTAAATTCAAAATTTAATTGACAGTTGATCGATGAAATGGACTTATCTCACTAAATATAAATTATTTTGATACTGAATTTTGTAAAAAAATAATTTTAAATAAAAAATTTCAAAAAAAATAATTTTTAGATGTGTGGAGGCAATTTACCTATGGTGTTATAGGTATTTCTATGATTAGCACATGTACATGTATACTAGGATTCTCATATCACTTAATTAGATTGTGCATATTATAATTGTTTTAAAAAAAATTATTTACGAACTATAATTTCTATTATCTATTAAGTGATATAGTTTCAATCTATATGCACATACTGATAAAAATTGTTTATCAGTATCGTAATCAGATTGTCAACCAACCGTTCAAATCTATATAAATACTAATAAAGTTGGACTGAAGCATGTGGAGGCGAAACGTGGTACATTAAAGGATTAAGCCCAATAAAAATTTTATACGTGTCAGTAAAAACTCATTACTTCTTTGGTATGATCTCTCAAAATTCGGGACCAGGTATGATAAATTGTAGTTAGACAAAATTGTAGTTGACATACCAACGGTTAGTAGAATTTCGATCCTCAATATTGTCTGGTTGTAAGCGTCGTATATAAACTTAACAATTAACCTTTACCTCTTAGTAATTGTAAGACCTCGTCTAGGAAAAGAGTAATCTCAACCATTAAATTACTCCTTAATTCCTAAATTTAAATTAATTGTTATGTGGATAGCAGAACCAAAAAAAAGAAAAGAATTGTGGTTGACATTTCTGGTTTCACTTTGGACAAGTAGATATGAATGACAACGATTGCATCCAACAAATCAAAACAATTACGGTGTTATAGATATTGCTATGATTAGCACATGTACATTTTTTTTTCGGGCTAAATAGCACATGCACATGTACATTAGAATTCTCAGCTGACTTGATTGATGTCGCAGACTTTAACTGTGTTAGAAATATGTTTACGAACAATTACAATTTATATTATCTGATGAAGCGATGTAGTTATTTGCACATAATAATAAAAAAGTGTCTATCAACACCGTAATTAGATGGTTAACAAACCGTTCAAAAGAATTTAGGGGAGAGGGTTGGGGGGGGGAGGAGGTTCTAGAATCCATCTTTGTCAAAATAAATACTCTTACCACATACTCTTTTCATTCCATAATATAAGACTTTTAATACATGTTGCGAAAATTAATGAAGAAAAATTAACATATTTTTTTAATTAAAATATTAATATTACTCTTATAAATAAAATTAGTGGTATACAAGTTATAATTAAGATAATAATAATAATATTGATATTTTATATAATAAAATACTTTTTTTTTCTTCCTTAAATTTTGCTACATGTCATAAGAATCTTACATTAAGGAAAAGAGGAAGTATTAGATATCTGATAGCTCGTTTTAAATGCAAATTTTAAATAATGTTTCAATGATATGGAATTGTCATTATGAACTTTTACAATACGTACCATCAAAGCTTAATGATCACCTTTTTTTTGTATTTTTTTTACCCTTAAAAAGGAAAATTTTAGTCTGGCAAAATGTTAGGCCAATGAAGCACTGTGTGGATAGCAAATTCAGTAGATAAAATTAAGAATGAAAGAACCTCATTTCTAGGGCAGTAGGTTAGAGTTGCTTAAATTGATATCGCTAACGAAGGTTCGATTCTTTTGGTGAAATTTGTCTCTTGCGGGATTTTCTGCAGTTGAGAGTTCCGTTTAAAAAGCAGTATGGGTTAGACTCTCCTTATTGAGCAATAACGTTGCGGGCCAATCATGAGATCGAATTCGGGGGTAGTTACTATGTTGTCAGTAAATACCGAATGTCCCAAACGTACGGGTAGACAAAAAATTAATGATGAAAGAGTTCTAAGCAACGAAAATCTGATTCTTAAGAAAATAAAACTCATAATGATAATACAACAAAATGGGATTATAAATTTTGTATTGATAAACCATATTTCTCTTGAACATAAAAAGTTTTTTTTTGCCGATGATTTTTCTTTGCGCTTGTTCGTGATGTTTTTTAGTTTTCATTTTAGAAAATTGTTTTTTTTTACCCTATGAAAATTATTTTGTAAGATATTCAGGCATTATTTGTCGGATTAATTCAAATGAGATTTAAAAACACTATTACTATTTTATAAATATATCAAAATTGTATCAGTTAAAAATAACACGTGACAAGTATTGTTTTACTACATTAACCAAGAGTCCAACTTCAACCCTTGGTTGAGAGGATATTTGTCCAACTTGTTAGACATATTCTCGCAAACATGGAATAATTAATACTTTGAACATTATATAGAAGTTGAATTCTCAACTTTTAATCAAAAGCGCTTTGAGCGATTTGCCAAAAATAAATGAAAATATGCCTGACAATTGCTTATTTCCAGCTAGCAGAATTAAACTTCCAACATTTTGTTTAAGATGAAAAGCTTCATTGACCTAAGGGAGGAAATGATACTATTATCACTCCATAATATAAATAGTTTAGAACACGTAGTGTAAAACAAAAAATACAAAAAATAAAATATTTTATTACTCAAAATATTAACATTATATTTTTTAAATTAAAATTAGTGGTAATTTATATGAATAATATTAATATTTTAACTAATAATCAATATTACATTTTATTTTTTTATTTTCATTATATATCACAACTTATATTACGAAATGGAATAAATATATTTTATGAAAACAAAAGTGGATTAGTTAAACCAAATTAAATTTGAGTGAGGTCCACACGTGTCCCCACTACACCTACAATTATTGATGAAAAGACCTCTCACGCGTCAACTCTTTTCTTTCACTCTACTGTACTACACTAACTTCACTTCTGACCAATATTAATTAGCTCCGTTGATAATAATTTGATACATCATTATAAAGGTTTAGTGTTTAATTATAGCTGTTAAAGTGAGTAAAAACTGTGTTGGTGGGTGATTTGTAATTACCCTTATAAGTGATCTATGCTACATAGAACTTATCCTAACCCATGGTGGTAATCAAAGCTGAACCCATCCAAACTTTTTTCTATAAAAAAAGTCTTCACTTCTGGCTTCCTCGGTGCACCACGGTTCCGGTGCGGAACTTTTTAATCTATTAAATTAATTTTTTTAACGGTTAAAATTGATTTAATTTTTATTTTATTTTCAGAACACTTATTTTAATTTAAAAATATTTATATTTCGAAGTGTTTTGTGTAAACTGAATAAAATGTTGAAAGCCGGGCCGGACAGTCCTCAGTGGGCCTTCTTCTTCTCCCTTTCCATCCCCATCACCAACTCAACTCCTCCAATGCCTGATCTGATCTGATCAAACTATCACTTCACTTTCTCTCTCTAAACTTCTTTATCTCAATGATCTGTTAGGTAAGAAAGAAAAAAAATCCTAATCTTTACTTCATTTTATTTTCAATTTTCCTCTTATTTTTTTAGTCGGCCCATGTCAATGTTCAAGTCTCTTTGGTTATGGAGTTCGAGATACTGAGCAAACGGCCCATGCTAGTGGCTATCCTACCATTTTTGGGTTTTTCTATTTATGGTTGTAATTATAACTTTATAAATAGCATACTTATATAACATAAATTTTTTGTATATAGTAAATATCCTGATATATTAGCGATTTCTTGACGAATGAGTTAACAATTGTTTGTGCCTTTCTTTTTCGGTTGTTCGATCTAATTTTCTCTCCTGTCATTGCTGTTTATTTACTAAATCTAATCCATGAATTGCTTTGAAAAATAAAAAATCGATTTGATAATTTTTTTTAAAAAAATTACCCGTTTTTGGATTTTATGATGTGATACAACCATAAAGATTGCGACTTTACAACTTTTTCTATTTGTTCTTTTGCTTTGGAAGTGAAAAAGAGAGGAAAAAGTTGAACAACTTTTGTACTATCTGGATTGAAAAAATGCAATTTTTTGGGTTTCTTTATTTTTTATATTGTGCTGATGATTAAGGTTATCATTTTAGTTGAAGGGTTTGTCTAGAAGGACAAGATCTTGTTTCAAGAGTATTTCGTGAGCAGTAACTTTGTACATTCATTCTTAAAGTTATTTCAGTCTCCAATCCATCCGTTTTGGTGATATTTTGGAATCAGACACTTTATACATTTATTGTTAGGTCTGTCTCCTGTCCATCACGGCTCATATTTTAATTATTGGCGAATTAATGAGTTATATTTTTGGTTCATCTAGAAGGATCAGACAGAGAAACAAGTTTTTTGGCAAATGTAAAAAAATGAGACTAATAAGGATAGCAAAATCAGTGAAACCATAGCACATGACAAGTCTTAATTGGCTACTGATTTTTTTTTTTTAATTCTTGGTCATGAATTGTCCATGCCTTTCTCAGGAATTGATTTTGCAGGTTCTTTGAATTATTTTACCTGAACACTGATTTGGGAGAATTAATGGGTGAATCAGTAGTGGAAAGACCAACAATTGAGATTAATAAGGTACAACATTGTACTTTTGATCCATTTAAGGTTATTGGTCTAATGCAGTAAATTTTTTGTTTCTAGCTTTTGCTTTTAGGTTCTTTATTAGTAATAGTTCTTCTGCCTAAATTGCAAGATTTGACATGTTTTTTATGAGTTATCTCTATGATTTTTTCTTGATTTTTTTAGTCATTTTTGGTTTTCTTTTATGATTTTGTGATATATTGAACAGATGGGGGAGTCTGTTCTCTCTGGTGCTACTCTTGAAGTATCAGTTTCATTTGGTAAATTTGAGAATGATTCACTTTCTTGGGAAAAATGGTCGTCTTTTTCGCCGAATAAGTATTTAGAAGAGGTAGAGAAGTGTGCTACACCTGGATCAGTAGCCCAGAAAAAGGCCTATTTTGAAGCTCACTATAAGAAGATTGCTGCTCTTAAAGCTGAGAAATCTGAGCAGGAAAAGCTAATGGAATATTCAACTAATTGTGAAATTCATTTGTCCAGCAATCAGACACCTAAACAAGATGTTAAGGCAGATTTGAGACGGGGCGACGGGATTAAGATTACAACTTCTGAGGAAGGAAAAGTGGATAATGAAATTGTTGTAAATTCTCAAGATTTGAAAACAGTTGAGGAAACTAAGAAAGACATAAATGGTACCTTAACAAACTTCGATTCGAGTTCCATGGAAGAAACGATTGAGGAAACTAAGGAAGAGTTGAGTAGTTCTTCGACAAACCCTGATTCAAATGCCAAGGAAGAATTGATTGGTAGCCAAACTGACCTTGAATCAAGTGAAGTTCTAGAAGAATCTGCTAAGGAGAGTTGTCCAGAGATGAATAAACAATCTTTGAAGATGGATCAGGTGAAAAAATCTGTTGTAGATAGAAGCAAGAGCCCAAAACTATCTGCTCGGAATAGCGCTCAAAAGGTGAAGTCAGAGATGTTTATCTACTTTGCGTTGAGTTGAAAATGAGGAAGAAAAAAGTTCCCTTTTTGGTAGTTTAGACCTTTGTGGTTTAATTTGTTTTCTTAGGTTCGATTCGTGTTTCTTTATAGGTTACTCCATGTAAAAAGGAGCAGAATTCGGCTGGGGAAAGAAAGAAAGTAGCATCACCGGCAATTAGATTGTCTCCAGCTGCATCGCCCGCGATTAAATCATCATCACCAGCTGCAAAATTATCTCATTATTCTACTCCAAGATTATCGAAGTCTGCAATGTTGCCTGCTTCTCAATCATCAACAAAGAAGGTCAATGGATCATCGTCATTTCCTAAAAGCAAGATTACTCATGGAGAATATAGGAAATCTGGTCCTACATCTCTCCACATGTCTCTCAGTTTGGATCCTGCAAATTCGGGGGCTTCTTTTACAACGCCTAGGAAATCTTTGATTATGGAGAAAATGGGGGATAAAGATATAGTTAGACGAGCATTTAAGACATTCCAAAACAGCATCAATGGATTACGATCATCAACTGATGGTTTATTTAGTGGACTGCAGCAGGTTTGTCACTATACGATGATTATAATCATTTTAAAATTCTGGGTTTTTATTTATCAAAAAGTGGAAAAGAAGTTGAGTAGTTTGGTCCATGCTTGTCTCCACTATATATTGTGCAGGGAGTGCTTTGTCCTTCACTTTTGAGTTGTGTATATGTATATGTGTCTATATTGTATATTGTATATTTTAGTTTATTGATCCATTTAGAAGGTTCTAATATATTATGGCAGGTGTCTTACAAGGTGTCTGAGCAGAAGGTTCCTAATACTTTGACTCCTCAAAAGGAGAATGAAGGGTAATGCTCGATATCGTGCTTTTGCTACTTGGCTTTATCAAGTCATATCTAATTGGAAATGTCTCTTTACTGTTTCTTTAGTCTTCCTCCGGGGCAGGGAATTCTCTATCATAATAATTATATTTTTAGTACATTGTTTCATATGTTTAAGCCTTGTGCAAGGCTATAGTATACTGTATTTATAGCTCCCCGGGCATTTCATTATTCCATTTTGAATTCCCCGCCTCATAAGTTTTGGCTGATGATGCAAATAACTTAAAACTTTGTTGTTACCGAGGACGTCTTTGCTTGATTGAACTATACACTCCAGTATTTTCTTCTTCTTGGGAGTGATTTGCAGCACTTCTTTGGATGTTTTGTGTTTAGTCAATAATATATGTTTTGAGTTTAATCTTGGAGCTCAGACAATAGTATATCATCTTTTACAGGAATTATTTTGCTATTGACAAGAAGTTTTTGTTGTTTATTCAAGCTCTAATTTTGATCTGAAAACTCGTTGGTTTCAGACGTAGGAAGACCACAGAGAAGGTTAACCAAAGAGGTTACTTGGGAAATAGATCAAACCTTGTAACCGCGGGGTATGCACTGTCTTCTTTCTCCACATTGTGCAAATTGAATTGTTTGTTAGCTCTTTTTCCTCCTTAAACTTGCATATTTTGTAAAAGAATAGTTCTTTGATCTTCCTGGTTATCGAAAATGCGCCCGAGTCTAAGATTTCCTTTAGTTGGAATTTTCTCTCTTTCTAAGTTTTTTATGATGATCAGGTTGCATAAAGGTCCAGGTACAGATAAAAAGTATGTTTCTACTTTTTTACCTTCTACAAGTCTTAGAAATGATGCCAGAACCGAAAAGCATAAAGAGGTATTCCTCTTTCATTAAAGCCCAAATTCCTTCTACTCCCTTGTTAGCAAATACACTTCTTCTCTTCGCTTATACCTCAGATTGAGCAAAATATTTATGTTTGTCTACTGTAAACTACAGGACAAGCTCAATATGAGAGTAGCTGAAGGAACAGAACTTGGGGCCAAGAAAAAGGTACACTTCAACTGTTCAACGTGATCCTCCTTGTTCATTTGTTCGTTCGGTTATGTTATTTCAATAATTTATAAATCATAACTATAGAACTTGATCCTGTATCAGGAGGAAGCTCGGATGAAAAATGTTAGGCAAGGAATCAACTCCAAAGCTAGTCCATTACCTGCGTATAACTGGGGAAATATGATGTCCAAGATTCCCCCGGAAAAGGTATATTGAAAATAGATTCTTGCTTTCCATCCTCTTTTTATTGCTTGACAACCCCTTTAATGGGAATAATTGTTCATGCTGGTAGTAAAGATACTGTGCTTTATCGTTCTTGTATTCTGTTTCATCTGTTGGCATATGTTGCTTAATTGAAAATCATGATGTTATTATTTCTCCATTGTGCTTCATTTTGCATACTCGTGCTGCCCCTCCTCCCACCTTTCTCTGTTTTCCCTTTTCTTTCTAATCGATGTATTGCAGTATTAGCAGCCATGTATTAGTTTAAAAGAAAGCAGGGAATGGGTAAAAGAAGTTGAGAGGAAAAAGCTCAGTCATCTATAATTATTTAAATGCAGTTGATGGAAGGATCATTAGTTCTCAAATAAAAGGTGCGAGTGTAAATTCACCTACCATGAGGAATCAGGAAAATATTTTGACTTTTCATTTAGATGGTAATCATATCATTTGCTTCAGTTTCTTTCTCCAACGGGTTGGAAATGTTGGCCGAGCTCCAAAAGTTTCATACCGTTTTTGCTCGATTAGGCCTTGAGGTTCATAATTTCCTTGTAGTGTTTTTTGCTCCTATGGGTCTTGAGGTTCAGAATTTTTTTGTAGTAGGGGTTGACGTGCACCCAAGAATACAATGGCACATTTAAATTAGGTCCCGAGTCCGACATTCCCCCTGCTTCAATAATGTAGATAGTACAGTTAAATCTAGTAGTTTAGTACAGGTATGTTTGGACAATAAACTCTTTATTGAGAATTTCATTTTAGCTTTAGTATCATGTGTAAAGATTACTTATACTTACTCGTTTTCGCCCTCAACCTGAACTTCCAGGAAGATTAGGGTAAGATCCATAATCAACCTACTTTAAAAAGGTGAAGAATCGAGTAAGTCGTAGCTGTTTTCCATGATGGTCAAGGTCAACGCTGCAGTTTTGAAGAGCAAAAAGGGTTTTTTCCCCGGAGTTCTGAGGTACAAGCTTTGGTATATCCCCTTCGCTGCTGAGATACATTTGTCCTATGCCGTTGAGAATGAAGAAGGGTTCTTTGATTTTCTTGGCTTGGAATTGTACTCTTAGGTTTCCTCTTTGTCAAGTAGTTTCATGTGGATAAATGCCGGCTTCGTTCCTAGACGATAATGTAATATTAGTATTCAAGATCTTATGTATTTCTAGCTTTAGGAAGTGTACAAAGGTAGAATACCATTTGGATATTCTGTTCAAAACAAGATTGCATTTGTGGTAGACATGTTAAAGTTTAAGGTTTATAGTCATTACAGTTCAGTGGATGTGAAATGAGTTAAGTTGGAGCATATTCCATCAAACTCCTCTTATTGACCTTTGCTTTGATTTTGTCCTATATACATAGCTTGGCATCCCTAAAATAAGGTATCGGATTTGAACTTTGTGTATGAAAACAAAATTTGTTGGGAGCTCTGCCTTCTGCAAGAGAGGCTAAATTAGTTGGGGGCCATAAAACTGACATAGATATCAGCTGGTTACCAAACAAAGATTGACATAGAATGTTGGGAATGCGATTCTAGGGCCAAAGATTAGACTGGCACCCTTTTTGGCAAAAGGTCAAAACATGGCACCGTGGAAAAATGGAACAACTTTT
>JAOWBF010000015.1:9734677-9746154 GCA_028566175.1 Vinca major
CACTTCAGCCATTATATCTCACAATTGGTGGCAAGAGCTCGGTAGTCTGCTTCGGAGGGGTTTTGAGAAAACAGTGACTTGCTTTTTAGACGTCGAAGATACAAGAGACAAACCAATAAAAACATAATAACCAGTTGTAGAGCATCTCGTGTCGGAGCAGCCAGTCTAGTCAGAATTAGAGAAAGCATTAAGGGGTGATGAAAATAGGAAAAAAGACCTTTGACTGGAGAGTCATTCAAATACAGTAGAATACGATGAGCAGCTTTAAGATGCAATTTTGTGAGATACAAATCATCCTGGTGGCTCTATGGAGTGTAAGACTGTAGAGATACTTTTTTTTTTAATTGACGGCTAAAAACCTTATAAACAAAATTGAGATGAGATTAACAGAACAAATTGTAAGGTTTCAAGATGAGATAAGTATTAATTCGAGGAGGTTAACATGTTTAATTAAAGTAAAATTTGAATTGAGAGAGGAGAGGGAAAGAGAAAGGCTCCGTCCTAAAGAGAGTGAAATAATAAGTGTTTTGGTGGGGGTTGTCGTGGAGGGACGAGGGTGACGCTGGATTAGGGTGAGTAAATCCGGTTTTTAATTTGCGGCCGAATTCGGTAATTCACTGTAGATTCAATAATTTGGATACATTCGAATTCGATTTAGTCAGAAATGAAACGAAACCGATTAGATTATTATTGAATTCGATCTGACCGAATTCAAATTCATTTTTTAAAATAATTTATTAATTTTATTATATAGTGAATATATAAAGAAAATATACCGTAACAATTGTCATTTTTGGCGATTGTTGCTATTACTTTTTTCGTTTAAATATACTTGAATCAAACGATGACGAATTTATTATTTGTCTTATTTTTTTTATGAATATATTGTTTATTTTAATTTTTGATTTGTCTCGGAGTTCAATTAAGTTTCTTGTGAAATCGGCCAATTCGGCAAAATCGAATTCTGAATTCACCAATTTGATCGATTCAAATTCAATAATTATAAATTCAAATTAAGCCGGTCTTTGGGTTCTGAAAAAATCAAATTCAAATTATTGATTTGGCAAATTCGAATTTGGTGCTCATATTGCAATGATGGAGGTATCTTTCCTTCCGTTGATCCCTCACGTGAATTTTGGGAACAAACCGATATGACAAAAAAGCCCTCACATGACTGGACATGAGGTGATTTTAAGTAAAATTGGTTAAAATACGACGTGTAAACCAAAATGTGTGACCGTTAAATGTTAATGACTAAAAACATTCAAAACAATTATTTATTATTAAAAGTCGAATTGTAATGATAGTTGGTGGATATTTAGTACAAATTACTCTTATTTTTTTCAGGTTTAAAAATTATATTTTGTCATAAATTTGTATTTTAAAACATAATTCATACCACATTTTATTTAAATTATTATTTAAATTCGTAATATTAATAAAATTGTAATCGGAAATCAGCATATTCATACTTTAAATGTAAGTGATTTAAACTTTGCTTAGATTTATAACTACAATTAAATAAATCTTAACCTGCTAATATATTTGTAAAATCTACAATTAATAAAAATAAGTGATTAATAATATTTAGTTTTTTGCTAAATAATAATTATGATCAATTATACTTAATTTAATAAGTATTTAATCAATTAATTTTAAACATTAAATCAATTATCATGTTTTAACCCTTTTTTTTAATAACTATTAAAAAAACAAAACAAAACAAAAAAAACCCTTTTTAATAACCCAAAAACATTTCGGCTTCCCCTTAAAAAGAGGCTGCCGGAATACATAAAAATACCAACCTGGAAAAACCTAAACTACCGCAAGCCATCGGAAACTTTGGCGGCGGAAGAAAACTCGATCTCGAAACCATTTCCACATCCGGCGACATTAGTCCTTTCTTCCCCAACAATGCAGTCTGTAAGTTTGATGTTTACCACTATCATATTATCCAATTTTTCAAAAACATTCTTCTAATCATAAAAAAAATGATGTATGTTTCAACATTTTGGTAAATTTGATCAGGTATTAATAGCTACCGAAGAATCTCAGATTCTTCTCCGAATAATTAATAGTAGCTTTCAGAGTTTAGACTCAATCAAGAACCGGATTTCCCAGTCAATTTCTGATTTATTCTGCTCAAATTCCAATCATCACCTGATTGATACCAGGTAACCTTATAGGTCAACCCATTTATGCATTTTGCCATGTTGTTGAATGTTTTTTATACATGAGATTTCAATTAAGGTCACTACTATTTCAGTGGTAGTTCATGAATAGCCACTTTGTACATTAATTAGCAAATGTTAGGCCAGTCTGCAATCGATCTATTTCAGTGGTACTCTGGGAGCAGACTCTTTGTGCATTTATTGCCAAATGTTAAGTCAGTCTCCAATCAATATGTTTCATTGTTATTCCTGAAGCAACCACTTTGTGCATTTATTTCCAAATGTTAGGCCAGCCTCCAATCAACCTGTTTCAGTGGTATTACGTGAGCAACCACTTTATGCATTCACTGCTAAAGGTTAGGTTAGTCTCCAATCTATATGTTTCAGGTGGTATTTTGAGAGCCATCACTTTGTGCATTTATTGCCAAAGATTAGGTCTGTCTCCTATCCATCCCGGCCATACCCCCAATTATTGGAACTTAATGAGCTATGTTATTGTCATTGTTGTTGTTGATGGGATTTCAATGTGGGCATAGGTCTTTTGGCCAAGATGACACAATGGGGAGTGATATTCTACACCAACTTAATCTAAAAGAGAAGGATGAATTTAGGGAGTTCCCCGAGGGCAATAAACGGGAGCCTCAGGGCGCAGTTTTTAGTGTTTTAGATACAATGCTGAAGGACAGTTTGGATCGTTTGAAATCAATGAGGTCAGTTGGTTAATATATTCTTTTTTTTCTTCTTGATTTGTAGAGGGCCTCTTTGGGCAGTGTGGCAGAGGATGGAGAGAGTTGAGGAACTATCTTGCAATTTTTTACTATTACTATGACTGTTATTGAAATTGAAGTTGTTGCTGTTTTCTTTTGTGTATTATCTGAAGGGAAATGCATAATCAGCTATTGTATCATCCGCAAATATCACACCACTTAATCGGGATAATCATAATCAGTAGTTTCTACAACTGCTCTGTCTCTTTGTTTTGTTTCAGGGAACTTCTTGCTCTAGCTTCTTAGTATATGCAACATGAGGCAAATTGATCCATTGAAACTTTTAGATGGAATAGCGCATTGTTATATTTTGCTTAATTTTTCTATAGCTACTGAAAGAAGATGCTCATGTGGATAGTTCAAACTTAAAATACTCCCATCATTTTGGTGTGCATATTGATTTTCTTATTTACATTATATGGGAAAGTGGATGTTCGATTCCTGATGGAGGGAGTAACAATTTATCAATAAAATGGGTTTCATAAGCAAAACTTGTTCCCATAAAAAGTAAATCTAGAGTGCCTTGTGAATGCATCCTCTCCCAGTTTTCGTAGCTAAAAGCTTGCTAAAGAGAGACAAAAAATAATCAGGACAGATTTTTGCCTGAATTAATAAGTCAGGTCGCTCAAACAAGTTAATATAGATCTCTATTGCTAATCTCTTATTAAGTTTGATTTACTCATTGAGTAGTTTTCCATGTATTTTTATGATCTTTCTTTTCCGTAAGTGTATTTCTTTGAATAGCTTGTCCTTTCATTTTCTAGATCATTGTATATGTGGTTACTGTAAATCACTGATTTTGATGCAGTCACTAGTCATGACGGAGGCATACTTTTTGTTATCTTCAACTGATATTAGACAAGTAATCAAGTTCAGGACTTTTTCATGGTGAATCAATTCGATATTTTATTTGTTTACCTTAAATACTTTATTAAGTTTCATCAATTTTTGCAGGCAAAGCATATCTTGGGATCATGTTTATAGTAAAAGTGTTTCCTTGGATGCAACTTACAATCAAGACATAACCACCATTCGAGCTTTGTGTTTGGAAGCTAAGTTGGGAGCAGCCCTTTCTCTCTGGGCCAAGATGATTGAAGACTGTGCTGTTCCTGATATTATTACGCATAATTACTTAATTAATGGACTCTGCAAAATTGGTGACTTGGAGAAGGCAGAGTGGTTTTTAAAAGAGATGTTCTGGAGAGGTCCTCTTCCTAGTTGTGCTACATATAATACTTTAATAAAAGCTTATTGCAGTTCGAATAATGTGGATAGAGCACTAAATATTTTCTCTACAATGGCCAACCATGGTGTTACACCGAATATAATTACTTATAACATTCTTGTATATGCACTTTGTAAGAAAGGTCTTATGGAGGATGCAAGAAAGCTTCTCGATAAAATACTACGTGAAAATCTAGATGAGAACAAATCACATTTGATCTCCTCAACAATACTTATGGATGGTTTCTTTAAGACTGGAGATATGACTCAGGCTCTCTTGTATTGGGAGGAAATATTCAGAAGGAATCTCCCGGTTGATGTTGTTGCTTATAATGTTGTCATTCATGGGGTTTGTTTGAGCAGAGATGTCGCTGCCGCGTATAAGTATGTGTGCGAAATGTTTAAAAATGGTTTTCTACCTGACATCTTTTCGTACAATACACTCATCAGTATGCTTTGCAAGGAAGGACGGACCAGGGAGGCTTGCTATATCTATAATGTCATGCCAAAGATGGGTGTTGCTTCTGATAAGATCACATATAAAATTCTTGTACAAGGCATGTGCGCTCAGGGTGATGTAATAAAAGCCAATTATTTCCTTCATCTTATGTTGGAGAGCTCATTTGTCCCTGAACCGCTAATTTGGAATATTGTAATTGATTGTTATGGGAGGTGTGGTAATATGCAAAAGGCTTTGTCCATCAGAGATGAAATGATTGGTCTTGGGGTTCTGCCGAACGTATTCACATACAATGCTCTGATTCGTGCTCAAATACAAAGTGGGAACATAATTGAGGCTTGTTCCTTGAAGGAAGAGATGCTTTTAAATGGTCTTTTTCCCGATTTGGTCACTTATAATCTCTTATTGGGTGCTGCTTGTGATCTCGGTAACATTCATCTAGCCCTCCAGCTATACAATGAGATGCTAAAAGCAGGCCATTACCCAGATATAATTACTTACACCGAGCTACTCAAATGTTATTGCCTACTAGGCAAACTGAATGAAGCAGAAGATCTCCTTGTAAAGGTACAAGGGTTGGCCTTAATCGTTGATCATGTTCCATTCCAAATACTCATGAAAAAGTATTGGAAGATGAAGGAGCTAGATAAAGCATATAAACTCTATCAGCAGTGGTTAGTGAGAAACAAATGAGAATGCCTTGGCTGTGAAACTACTTCCAGTCATGAACGTGGAAAGTTTCTGATTTCTACAAATATAGCTTGTGAGGCCACCTGGTTTTCCATCTTCATCGAGGTTTGTTAGATCCATTTGAATATATATGTTAGAATATCTTTGAACCCTTTGGATTAGTGATATATGAGCAGGAAACTGGTTAGGTCCTTGAAATTACTACATTTATTATAATTTTGTTTCCTTCCCCTCATTGGACAGCCAGCTAACCTGGGTTCTATCTGATGTTTTCCTTCAGCTAATTACTCAATCTCACTGTGTTTAACAACTATGTAATTATTACATTATTCTTCTCATTCTTTGCTTATTAATTTCAAATCCGATCAGCAAATGATAAATGGATTGCAGAAGGAACTCGTCTTATTTTCCCTTGTGCCATGATTTCAAAGTCATGAGTTTAATGTGTTGAATAATACTATATTTTGTTAAATTACTTTCCCCCCGATAGTGAAACTCCGTTCTGGTGTTGATGTTAGTTAACTTTTCCTTTCAATTGAGCTTCAGAAGGACACATTATCTAATTGTTCTCTTTTACATTTAAAGTCACGTTTTCGAAGTGAAATTATTACAATTTCATGTACTTGGTTGCTAAGATGGTGAATAGCGTGAATAGTTAACTTTTTACACTATGCAGATTCGCATTGCAACTAGTACCTCCGCAGGCAACCTTTCATGGATGTTCTACCATAGAGTTAATGGTGTGACAACATTTTTTTCATTTTGGAGGGAAATGCTGATTTTCCTGGTCTTGAGTTGAACCATGTAAGTTTAGTTACTTTATTTATTTTCTCATGTCCTTGGATACTCCTTTTGAGATGGCATTTGGGTGCTCTTGTATCACAGATTGTCCTTGCAATCTAGTTGCCTTTACTGTCAGATACTCTTTTTGAGATGGACTCTATGAGGCTGATCAGGGAAAAAAGAAAGAGAATAGAGAAATTTTATTCAGATTTTCTATCTGGAGCATTCAAACCATGTCTTGCCTCATTGTTGGCCTTGATCTCTTTGGGTTGTGTAAATTTTACTTGGGCATTTTAGTTTCCCCTTATTCCTTGATGGCAAGGTTATTCTTTTTGAGTTTTATGAGTATCTTTTAAGGCCCTCCTTAGCAAGTTACTTCAAGGTTTTATAATTTTTTCATTTAACAACTAGCATAAGCTCATAGATGCTACTGCCTACTAGTATTAGAATCCAAGTTAATTGACCATAATATCCCCTGTGGATTGAAATGTCTGTCTTGGCTTGCCTCTACGAATTATTTACAGCTTCGAAAAGTTTGATTCTCGGAATTCTTGCACCTGTACCTCTGATCTCTTTCAATCCTTCTTGATGGTGAGTATGAGGAATGCAATTGTAATCTGTCATTTGTTCTTTAGCTGATGGCTTCTGATTTGTCACTTTTTCTGTTTTGAAATAATCAAACTTGGCTTCTGCACTTTATGAAGGGAGTAAAAGTGATATACATAACTAGAGAGCTTAAAGTGGAACAAGCTAAGAGGTTGACTGCATGAATCATTCTTCGCTTTTTTTTTTTTTTTTCTTTCTGAAATTTGAGCTGAATTTACACGGAAAAGCAAAAAGTTTTAATTGAATCTGTATCGATCTTGTGATAGTCAGAATAGAGATGGAACTAAATGTCCGTACTAGAAATCATTAAAGAGGAAGGAAAAGGAGAATCTTTCAATCGTGATTGGCGACACAACTGATCATTTCAAATTCCAGGAGAGTAGCATTGAAAGGGATGACATCAAGGAGCTTTCACTGCGGTGCTAATTGCTTACGTTTTTCTGTTAGATGAATTTTACTGATTCATATTCATGTTTATCTTCATATTTCTCTTAATTAGTTAGCAAGTAACCAGGTCTGGCTGGAGTTGTTTACTAGTGCTACATTTGTCATATTAGTTCTGTTCGGTAGTTTTGTATTAAAGATATTTTCTGTCTTGTTAAGCAAATATTTTGTCATGTAAAAAGAGGGAACCAGACCATTCACTTTCGTGACCCAACTTTCCTACCTTTTTTTTTTTTTTCAATTTTGTTAATTATTGCACATGCTCAGCAGCTTTTGGCTTAGAGAGGTTTCAATATGATTTTTATTCAACATTTAGCAGTAAGATCAAATGAAAGAGGCTGCTCTTGTATTGCATATACTAAAGTTTTCCGATTTGTCTTCATGTATTCAAACATCACCCATTATGGTGGGAATTTGGCTTGGAACCTTGCCCGTTTATTAGATGGAAAAAATTAATTACAAGAGGACGTAAAGCCTTACCTGAAAGGTGGTTTGAAACAAAAATCCACTTTGACAGAGTACAATGTGCCCAAAAGATATTTGGGTTTGTCAATTGGTTAGCTGAACTTCAGAGAAGTTAAGTTTTTTCTAATGCAGTCATGCAGGGCATACATCATTGCTTTTGCTACCATAAAGGAGGAGATGCTGAACTGATATTATGTTTTCTCTGAATGATTGTATTGTCTTTGAAAGGTCTAATAGCCTCTATTAAATAGAACTTCTTTGGGATCTTCCAACTTTCTTTATGCCTGAAATATCTTGGATCAACTTTACAGGCATGATCGGTGTTTGATTCAACTTGATTCTTCTTTAGGTACTAGATCATGTCGTATGGACTCAGAAGACCTTGAATTCGGAGCTATTGGGGGAAGGAGCTTGAACTTGCATTTACCCCTCTAATGGTAAATTGGGTTTTGTGATTTTTATTGAAGTTATAGTGTCCCACCATTAAACTTTGTGTAGATTAACTGGTCTGAATATCATGGCAGTTATTTCCATTTTTTTGCAGATAAGAATCGTAATACAACTAGAATGTCATCATTTTTATCAATGCACGCGGAAGATTGATATTATAAACATTACCTGAAAGAGAACATATAATCGTTTGTGAATAGGATCAGCAAATTATGCCATAAACATATTATATGCTTTGTCATTCATTTCAGGCTATATATTCCAAGACTTGAGGAAGTGGCAAGTGGTCAGCGCGGGCGAACTTGATTCCTGCTTGTTTAACAGATTTAAAAATGGGGTTCATCAACTTCTGGTTATGAGTAGATCTTGAAATCTCTTCTTTCAAATCAATCTGGATACTATCAACATGGATTTCTCTGAGACGAATTCCGAGTATCTGGCCGATCCTAAAGCGATTTTGGAGTCGATGAAGTTGTGAGACATTGGGAAACGATTAAGCTTGGCTGTGTACTGGGAAACGAACTCTGGTTCGGTGGTGGAAGCCATGGCTATGATGGATTGGGTAATTGGATTTGTTACTTGAGCTGTGAGTTAGCGGCATGAGAGGACTACGCGGAGGAGGTGGAGCTACTGGTTTGCGATGCCCATTGTCTCACACACACACAAACTGAAGGAAACTGATTCCAATGCCGGCGACAGAGGAAATTGGGCGAGGGTTTGGATGCGGGACTCAGATTGGAATGAGATTGTTTTGCTAACCTTGGTCGGTTGTGTTAGAGGGAATCGTTTACAATTTGATGGTTTGCTAATTTTATATCTCAATTGCAATGTAGTGAAGAAGAAATTGTCGGGTTAATGGTCGGTTCGGGTCGAGTATGAATTTGATAGGTCGCATTATGACATTATAACTATTAGTGGCAGAAAAGACACTGAAAAACTATTTGTATTAGAAATAGCATATAAAATTACTTTTGTAGCACAAAATGCAACAAAAAATTATTTGTAAAAGAAATAACACACAAAACTATTTTATGTCAGAAATATTTATTTGCTCAACTCAAAATTCAATATTTGTATGGCCATCCCACACCACATTTTTGGGGAAAATTTGTTTATACCCAATTCGTGTTTTAATACTTGTCTCAACTATTCAAGATTTGTCCCGAATTGGATATCCTCATAAATTAGAGCAAAATATGTGAAATTAGCGGAGATATTTACGTGAATGATGAGTGATTAAGACATATATGAAGATGTTTGTACGCATTATTTTTCCCCAAATTCATAAAATGAAAAAAATAAATCTATCTTTTGCAAGCAGGAAGAGAAGAAAAGCTTGTAACGATAACCACCACCATCTTTCTTAGCCAATCATCCCAACAAAAATTCCCCATGGCCACATTAACCTTCATCTCCAACACTCTCTCTTCATCTTCTTCTTCATCCGCTCCCCACTTCAATTCTCCAACCCAGAAACCATTTTCACCACAAATCTTATCATTTCTCAATCAATCCAAACCATAATAATAAGAATAAGAATCCCAATCTTGAATTTGGTAAGAAAAAGATCCGGATAGTAATGTAAAATCTCAAAAATACCCTTGATAATTTTAAGGTTGATCAGATTCAAAATTTAATTAATAGTTGACTGAAGGAATTTTGGACGGAAGGACCTACCTCACCAAACATAAATTGTTTTGATACCTAATTTTGTAAAAAAAAATAGATTTTGGACAAAAATCACCAAAGTTAAATTGTTTTAGGACCCATAAAACCAATTTGCCAAATAACTATCATGCTCCACATTTTTACAGTAGAAAACCTTATTCACTCTGGATGAATGGATTTACATGGGTGACCAATTTGGAGAAAGTCAGCCACTCTCCATTATTAGTCGGATGAAATTTAGATGCTTGAATTTTTTTAGGAAACAAAATAGAAAAAATGGTCTTAGACGTCCCTCAATTATTTTAATTTTAACTTAGCCTAATTAATACTCATTTATTTATTTCAGCATAAAAATTCTTCCAACAATTTATGCTCAGCCTCTAAAGTCATTGACAACACATTCGCCGCAGAATTTGGCAAAGTCAAGTATGTGCAATGAACATGCTAAAGAAGCAAAGGTAAACTGGTCTTTCACACCTAAAATGTAAAAAAAGAAAAAAAAACATTCTTCCAAATCAGACCACCACCGAATCTCCTCTCCTATATCAGAACGCCACGCACCACCACCGATTTTGATTTTCGCTCTTTCTCTCAGCTACTTGTCGGTGCCATGGCTTCTCCGGAAGCTGCACGGGAGAGTAATTCTGGTTCGAGGTTAAAAGATGGAGGTGGCGGTGGCGGTGACGACGTGGAATTTAGATTTCAGCAGAACAGGTCGGGTGGTTTAGTGGTGACGCAGTCTCCTATGTTTACTATACCTCCGGGGTTGAGTCCGGCGACTTTACTTGATTCCCCTGGGTTCTTTTCGTCTGGCCAGGTAACTTCAATTTTTGTACGGGAATTAAAATTTAGTAAAATTATATAGCTGAATACGGTAAAATGTCAAACGTAATTCTATTAAATTTTGCTCACAATTTAATTTTACTTTTTCTCCTCTCTATATTCTTCTCACTCCAATATTTAAGGTAAGGGATATGATTGGAAAATAACGAGTCATTTATTTAGAAACAGTTAATTCGGGATAGATTAAAAATGAAATTTGGAAGGGACAGAGTATGATCTTTATGTTTACCGATTGTATTGGATTTTACTGGATTTAAAGAACGTGAAATAAATATAGTGTATTAAAGATGAGTAATTTATGAGAAAGTTAACTTTAGTACGCTATAGAGATTGAAAAAGGATGATTTTTTCCTTCTTCTTTGGGACCAATTTCATTGTGCAGTTTCGGAATTGGCTGCTCCGTTTTTTTATCTTCTCTGTCTTACTATACAACAACAATAATATAACTCATTAAATCCCAATAAGTAAGAGTATGTGCTAGGATTGATAGGAGCCCTATCTAACCTTTAGCAATAAATGCATAAAGTGTATGCTCATATAATACCAGTGAAACAGTAGTCCCCACGTTTGCTACGGAATCATTTCCTTCAAATCCAAGGCTGAGGCCTCATGACATAGAGGACATGGGTTCGAATCCTCTCCTCGCTTCTTGAATCTCCCATTTTCTTGTAATAGATTGGTTCCTATGAACGGAAGTCCATTTTCACCCGAGAACGGAAGTCCCACTTCCGTTTCACATTGAGCCACGTCACCCCACGTGCTGCATGCCACGTCACCTAGAACGGAAGTGGGACTTCCGTTACTTCCGTCCTGGCTAGAAATATTGGGCCAAGTTTTTTCAGTGTCAAGTTTTGGCCTTTATCCATAATCAGTGACAGTCTAATCCTTGCCCCTGATGTACGATGT
>JAOWBF010000015.1:9796854-9807340 GCA_028566175.1 Vinca major
GTGCAACTCCCATAAATTAAATCTAGCTAGCATCTTCCTACCAGTCCAATGAAGATCTTGCGGGTGTCCTTTTAGTCCATTGAGGACATTAAGACAGTCTCCTTCCAAGATGGCATACCGAATATTCCAGGCTTGTGTAATCTCCATTGCCGAGTTTGCTGTGTGTGCTTCAGTTTCAAATGGAGTACGAGCTTGGTACCTGTTAATCCAAATTCCTCGAATAACACCTATCTCATTTTTGATAATGATAGCACCTACTGCTCTATCCTCATGAATAAACCCCGTATCAAAATTAACCTTTAAGTAATTCTTGGGAGGCAATTTCCATATTGTAGTAATCTGCTTAGCACCCCTCTTTAGCATTCTTCTTTCAGCAGCTTCCCAATACAGCCTCGCCTTGTGTTGAATTTGTCCAAGCACTTCCTCCCAAATCCTTTGTTGTTTACCATGCATAATTTCATTCTTAAATATCCAGATTTGCTCCATAGTCACTACAAGAAAACTAATAAATTCAGGTCTCTTATCATTTGAAATAATAAAATTATTGTATTTACTTACCTCCTCTAACCATCTAGAGATGTTACAATGTTGAAATCCTTCTAATCTGAGATGTCATTTTGAAGAGTACCAAATATATTTCGATAAAGGACACTTTAAAAACAGATGTTCAAGAGTTTCCTCTTCACCATGACAAATCAAGCAATTAACATCTTGAATATTGAAATAATACTTAATTCTACCTCTCGTAGGCAAAACATTGTTAATAATCTTCCAAAGTAATAAAGTATGCCTATTGTGAAGATTAGTTAGCCACAATTCCTTCCAAAACTTCCTAAGAATCCGAGAAGGCCTATCAAATCGCTCCTGGTTCGCTGTTATATAAGCAGTTTTAACAATAAAATGCCTTGTCGAAAAGGGCAACCAAACCAGAGAATCTTGTTCCCTCGAGGGAATAATTTTCAAGATAGCATTTACAGTAGCTTCATCAAACGAATTGACAATCAAATCACTGTTCCAACTATCTTGCTCCACATTCATAAGCTCCTTCACATAAACCAAAGAATCATGATGTCTAAGATTACAATATATTTTAAAATCATGAACATAAGGGATCCAAGCATCATCCCAAATTTTAGTCAAAGAATCCTTGTCAACCTTAATACAAGCGCCTCTTCTCAAATTACCTACTGATTTCACTATCCCGGTCCAAATCCAAGAAGCATTGGTAGCAGTTGTACCCACATTTAGGAGGTTTCTACCTCTAAGATACTTAGATTTCATCAACTTAACCCAGATTTTATCAGAACTCATCATTATTTCCCAACACATCTTAGCCACACAAGCCATGTTCATATCTAAAGCCCTTCTAATTCCTAAACCTCTCAATGCCCTCACTGCCTTAGAACCTGCAAGTCCCTGGCAATTCCATGCAAAAACTCTCATGACCTTTTTGAGGGCGTGCTTAGGCTCGCCTCCTCAGCCGACTGAATATTACAAATATCAACAGTTGAATTTATGCAAGGATGATAAATTGGGGAGCATACCTCAAAATGTTAACCTTCCAAATTTACCTTCTGATCAGTATGATTTCCAGCCCTATCACTATTGTCCTCTTTGGGGAATTGGACATAACACATATTTCCTTCCATTTGATGAAAATCCCCAATCTCGAAAATCTCTGAAATTTCACACACCTTTTGATTATTCACCATTTCAGCTTTTTCATATTTTTCCATAACATTTTTTTTTTCCTCAGTCGGAGAATTCTTCTTTTTTTTTTACACTGGTGACAATTTCTTCTTCAATCGTCATATCTTCTTCCGAATTGGGGAAAATTGTAGGGATTTTATTTCCTACAACCGTGCAGGGGATGATCTGGTTGTTGAGGTCAAGGTTAGACAGAGATATTTATATGGCTGGGTCATAGACCAGGTTCAGGTTGGGGTTCTTCCTTGGAAAATTGTCGGTATTTAATTTTTTGTTGGGTAGGCAAATGTCTTTTGTTTCCAGAAGCATTTTGGGTAATGCCAGGATTTGGGCAAGTATTTAATTTGGGCTGGACAGATTAACAGGCTTGGCAGATTATCCTGGGAAGAGGGTTGTGGGTTTAGACTGGCTGAACTTAATAGAAAATGTATTGGCACAGGTAATTTATCCAACAAGATGGTTTGCTGGTCTTTTAGAGCATGGCTAGAAAATTCACTGGGCTCTAAAGGTCTGGGCACATTGCTAAAATATGAAATGGGCTCCAAAGAAATTGGGCTTCAATCTTCATGTTGACTGATATACCCATTTTCTAATACATCACCATCAACTTTCTCTCCGTCGTAACCCACGTCAACATCAGCCACAAAATTATCATTGTTTTTCTGACTGGTAGTTGACAAAGCGTACTCCTTCTTCCTCCATTCTTTTACACCGATATATTCCTCCTTCCGGTGACTGAAATTTCAAATAGCCACCATCCACTTGCCAAATGCTACTATCGGGTCAAGGGGTTTAGAAATCTCCTGTTTACCTATCCTACACCCATTTGAAGTATGTCCAAGTCTTCCACATTCATAACAAAAGTATCTAATTTTTTCATATTTAAAAGAGGTCCAAATTAATTCATCCTGATTTCTTTAAAAAAAAAAACCAGTTGAAAGAGGACTTTCCACTTTCAACTCAACCCTGATTCTCATGAAGTTTTTCCATCTTCCATTGACGTTTTTATCCATATAACAGAACTTTTCAATAAAGTTTCCTATCTTGTAAACATTCATATCACTTAATCTGTTAGGGGGCAGTCCATGGATCTGCACCCAAAACTGAGTGTTTGAGAAGTCCAAGTCTTCGATCCTCAGATTTGGGTCCCAGGGTTTTAAAATCATATGAGCACCTCTGACAGTCTAATGGGCATTATTCAAGAGTCTATCTCTATCTTTCAAACAATCAAAAGAGCATTTGAATAAATTATCATCTATACAAGTCAGATGTAACTTTTCCCCCAAGTTCCATGCCATATCAAGTACATTTTTCACAGCTCTCGCATTAATGCGTTTGTTGGAAATTAACTTAGCAGCCAAGACGAATTTATTACCCTCTTTACTCCTCAAATCATTAGCTTTAAGATCTAGAACACCTTTATGAGGGATACTGGCATTACCAGGATCTAACATGACAAAGATAAATCAGGGACACAAAGGACCACAGAAGACCAAAGGTACAAGGAAAACAAAAACAAAAACCAAAACAACAAAGAAGAAAACTGGTACAGGACACCTAGCCAAAAAGGAAAATTACCAAAAGACTAACACAGATACAAAAGAACTTTATAATAAACAAACAAAAGTCTGGCATGTACAAGAAAACTACAAAGAGAAGCAACACAACTTACCACCCAAAGATAAGAATATGCAAGGAATCAGATCCTTAAAAATTCTGGAGATGAACAGAAGAAACAATTCCCATGGTGGGGAAAGAATGATTCATTCTGGAGAGAATTCTAGAAGAAACAGAGTTGGAAAGTGTTGTTGTATGAGTAAATTATAACCAAATTGAAAAGGAAAGACCTGACATCTATTATATTCTTACAAGTGTTTTTAGGTCAAGTTTCATATTCACACGTCATTCCACAAACATTGATTGCAATCTCAATTTTTTTCCTTTTATCATTAATCATGGATGATCCCAAGTTACTTAGTTTTCAAAATTTACAACCATTCTCCCCTAAATTCTTGATAATTATAAACCTAACCATTAAACATCCCCTCGGAAAACACATTTTCTCCATCATTCATTTGCCCTCTCTTCTCTTTTATGGGTGTGCATCGCATTCGATTTCTCTAATTTTTGATAATTTAAAATCGGATTTTTTAAAAACATTTTAGAAAAAATGACCGAATTCGAAACCAAATGGTTGTTTGCTGATTTCGAATTGAAACTGAATTCAATTTTGAATTCGGTTTATTATCTAAATTAATCAGATTAGTTCAGTAAAAATAACATATTTCTACTGTAAAATTATAAATTTGTGTTTGATTCTACAGTCTAAAAAATGGTACAATTACAATATTAAAGCACAAAAAAAAGTCTCAAATTACAATATTACAACAACAAAATACCAGTCCCAAATTACACCATTTCAGCACCAAATAACAATCCAAATTACCAAAAAATCAATTTCAAATTACACTATTGCATGGAGGGAAGACGAGATCGAAGGAGAAGCAGTCGAGCTACAAAGCAGCGGTGCTAACGATGGAAAAATCAAGTATTTGGAGAATGGAAGAATTAGGGTAGAGTAGACAGAGGCGCCCCTTATACTAAACGTGAGAGAGCAAAGTAGAATCTTACTTTTTAGACAATTTTAGGTATATAAATTTAACTAATAAAAAATAATATATTAATTAAAAATTGAATTCGAAATAGTTAAAATAGAAGCCCAACTACTTTCAAACAATTTCCGACTAAATTAATCGAATTAGATGTTTGGTACTGAAATCAAATTATCGAATTGAATTTGAATTCGGTCGCTAGTTCATTAAATACCAATTATATTTGGTCCTTTTATTTTATTCTCTTGTATCTGTAAATTTTATTGGAAGCGAGTGTGGAATTTTGAGTTCTTGTTCTTCTGAACTTAAAGTAAACTACTTCAATTGATTGTTGACCCCTCTAATAATTTTTTAAAAAAAGTATTTCGTAAGTGTTTTTTTAGAGTAATTTATTTTTAAATTTTTTTACTATTACAAAATATAAATATATTTTCACATTTTAGCTCTATCTCGATTAAATTGTTTTTTTATTTAATTTTTCAACAATACTTTCAACAAATAAAATTAGCTCGATATATTGAAAAAAAATGATTTTACAAAAAATAATTACTTTCATTAACTTCAGCAATAGATAACGGGCCCATTAGATGTCATTAATCTCCAACAAATTTTGAAACTTTGAAGACTTTTTATTTAAAACTACTTAAATAAAAATGGAAAAAAAAAATGACACCTAATTTCTCCTCCATATTATCTCTCTTATTTCTTTGAAGCTCCAGCTAGGAAGCCATTATTAGGTTTTTTTTTCAAGAAATTTTCCTCATTGGATTATCCAAAATTGCAAATTGTTTTCCCGGAAAATTTTGAAAATTTTTCGGGAATTTTTTACATGTAATATGAGAAGAATTGGAGAAATCCATTGAACGGTCCTATCAATTTTTGTGAATAAATTCTTCCTTTCTCGCTACAGAAGGGGCAGCAGAATGGTGGGGCATAAATGGAAATCGGAGAAAGAAGACCCAACAAAGCAGCTCCGGAGAGATCCCTATGAGGTTTTAGGGGTCTCAAGAAACTCAACAGATCAAGAAATCAAGAGTGCTTATAGGAAATTGGCGCTAAAGTATGTTATTTTGTTTGTTAATTGGGTTTTATTAACCTAGAATTTTGATTGATGATTTTTTTTACGATTTTTAATTGCCAATTTGCTCTAATTTAGTTACCTTCAGCATTGTTTTAGTGGAGTAGTTGATAAAGATTGGATTTTTTTTTTGTTTTTTTTGCATCTGTGAGAATACAAAATGGTTATTGGGTCTCCTTTATCTTATGCCTATTTCGGTGGTATTGTATGAATAGTGGTATTATGTGAATAGTGACTGTGTATTCTTTGCGTTAGTCTCTAATTCACATGTTTTAGTGGTATTATTTGAGTAGTCACTTTGTGCATTTATTGTCAAATGTTAGGGTTAGCCTTCAATCCATTTGTTGGTTAATATTCTGAGAGCAGCCATTTTGTGCATTTATTGGCAAAGATTAGGTATGTCTCCTATTCATTCCCGCTCATACCCCCAATTATTTGGTATTTAATGAGTTATGTTATTGTTGTTGTATTGGTGAGAATACAGTTTTAGGTAGGATATGTGTATGATTTCCATTGGCCCATTTTAAGTTTTAAGTTCGAAATCTTGGGTATTTTGGAATTTTATGAGTGTAATTATAAATTCTTGAATTTTCTTGATACTTGAATTAAATTTGGAATTTTGGATGTTTTAGGTAAAGTAGAGGTTGCTTATGAAGATTTCTAGAGAATTAAAGAATTGAGTGTTTCTTCGATAGATAGGAACTTAGGACTGCAATGAATAATGCAATGTGCTAGTGGTTTTAACTTTTCTATTTCAAATATTAGTTCATGTATAAGATTCTAAAGGGGGCATTTTTCTTGGTTAATACTTAATACTACTTGTTATTGTTGTTGTAATACTACTTGACATCATCTAGAGCGAATGATATAGGTCGACAACAGTACTAGTTTAATTGGAATATCAGTTTTGACTCTTGAACTTTGCACTATGTGGTGTATGAAAGATATTTATTTGCTGATTTTCATGATACTTAACTTATAAAATTGCAGGTATCACCCAGACAAGAATGCGAATGACCCAGAAGCAGCAGATATGTTCAAGGAGGTGACATTTTCATACAGCATTTTGTCTGATGCAGATAAAAGACGCCAATATGACGCTGCTGGTTTTGAGGTGCTCAATTTCCACAGAACTTCAATTATATGTATTAAGTCATTTCAGGTCAGTGCATATTGGAATAATGAAATTTTTGTTAGGCTGTTGAATCAGAAAGCCAGGAATTGGAGCTTGATCTTTCAAGTTTGGGAGCTGTAAATACCATGTTTGCCGCGCTTTTCAGGTTAGTTCCTTTTGTAGCATTGTATTCTCTGCATTCTTCATTATCAGGTTATAAATCCATAACCTTCTCGAACTCCTATGACATGAAATAATATTTTCATTATTGTTGGTTCTATTATGTGATCAGTAAGCTTGGTGTCCCAATAAAAACTTCGGTATCAGCCACTGTATTGGAGGAAGCATTAAATGGTGTAGTTTCCATCCGTCCCCTCTCTCTTGGACAACCTTTGTGTAGAAAGGTTTGATTTCCTAGTACTTGACCTTTCCTTCGTGTTAGATATGATTCATTAAAGCCCTTCTTCTCCTCTTTACAGGTAGAAAAGCAATGCGCCCACTTCTACTCAGTTACATTAACAGAAAAAGAAGCACAGGCGGGCTTGGTTTGCAGAGTATATTCATCAGATAAAAGCAAGTTCAAGGTTTGTTGATTAGTAGTTTCTTGGACATTTGTTTTTTGTATTTCTGATCTAGGAACTTAAGTAAAGATTGATGAACATTGGGATACTCCACTGCCACTAGCAATGTTTACTTTGATTCTGTTGAATTTGCTGTATATTATTCAAAGTCGAGGAAATGTGAAGTACTTGGCTATCTACTTAAGTGTTTAATAAACATAACTTTTTTATGTTTGGTTATTGGAAACTTGGTGTTGTAGTTAATTAACCATAGAGAGGAATAAGCACTAGAAAACCTACCCCTAGGATATTTGGATATAAGCCAATTCTTACTGAAACCTTCCTGACAAAATATCTCGATAAAGGAGAAGGCATTCCCAGTAAAACAATTAGTGGAGCCTGTTTAATTTTTTTTAAAAGTACTAACTAATTCAGGAACTATCAACTTCTTTTCCAATGTTATAAGACAAGACCTTTCTGATCTAATTATTCTGAGTCTCGTTTCTCGTTATGAATCTCACCACCCAGGGGTTTTAATTAAATGATTAAGCTTTTTGATTGATGTGTTAATTTGATTAAACTCTTCTTTATGGACAGTAATTAAGGAGAAGTTTTGTGAACTTTGCCCTCCAAAAGAGAAAGTATAGTATTATGAAATGCTACTTCACTTTCAATTTATTTTGTTTCGATGAACATCTTTTATCTTGTTTTGAGTTCTCCTATTCTCAAGAAACCGGGGAAGAAAATGGGTCCTTCCTTCCATCGTGTTTCATATACGTTCGGCTAGTCTAACCAACAGGTTTTTGTGTCTCTGCAGCTATTGTACTTCGATCAGGAAGAAAATGGGGGATTGAGCCTTGCCCTACAGGTGAATTTATCTTGTTTATTTGTTTTTCTCGTCTCTCGTATTCTCTTCACTTCTTCCTCCCTCCCCCGGGCTCAAAATTGTTGTCATTCTATGTGTTATAAAGTATTATGCTTTTTTCTTTTTCCTAAAAGTTCAGTTTATTTCCTCTTCAATTTCCATAAAGGTAAATTTCATCCTCTAATTTTGTTCTTTCAAAACCTCTATATAGGAAGATAGCTCCAAAATGGGGAAGGCCACATCTGCTGGGATGTTTTTTCTTGGGTTCCCCGTTTATCGGATGGATCACTCACATAACTCAGTAAGAAAAATATTGTCGCTCCTCTTTTCTCAATCATCTAGTTGTATGTGGTAATTAAAGATGTTGCGGGCTCACTTTCTTGTCGCTTCAGATGGCAGCTGTAAAAGATCCAGACACTGCTTTTTTCAAGAAACTGGATGGATTTCAACCGTGTGAAGTAACCGAGTTAAAAGCTGGCACCCATGTCTTTTCTGTTTATGGTACTGTCTTACGGTTCAAAGTTGTCCATATAATAGTCAAAATTCCTCTATGCAAGTGTGGATCTCATTTTCACTTTCTGTTCAATTACGGGATTATTCTACAGGCGACAACTTCTTCAAAAGTGTACATTACACCATTGAAGTTCTTTGCGCTGCACCATTCACGGAGGAGAAGGAAAACCTTAGGGCTGTAGAAGCTCGCATTTTGTCTAAAAGGGTTGAGCTTTCCAAATTTGAAACAGAATATCGAGAGGTAGGACTCTGATGCAAATTGTAACCTGATGTTTCCACAAATTTATATGTTTAACTTCAGTTTCCATGTGGTACATTACAGGTTCTAGCACAATTTACAGAAATGACAAGTAGATATGCACAAGAAATGCAAACGGTGAGTTAAGCTTTTAGGATTATCCAGATAAACGTTTAAGCATGTTGGTTATATAAGAGTTAGATTCTTTTATTTCTAGATGATCTGAACTTTGGCTGCATTATTTTCATTATTCACAACAGATTGATGAGCTTCTCAAGCAGAGAAATGAGATACATGCCTCTTACGCAGCCACTCCTCCAATAAAGCGAAGTGGTAGTAGTCGTGGCAAGAGTAGTAGTTCATCACCTAAGGAGAGCAGTGAAAATGAGGAAGCAAGAGAGAAGAAGTTTACAAGGGACCGATCAAAGAAGAAAAGATGGTTTAATATTCACTTAAAGGTGGATAAACGGAAGGCTTGCTAATGGGGTAAGAACATGAATGATAAAACCTTCTTCCGTTAATATATCGCTGTTATTATGTCTAATCATTTAAGTTAATTTGTTTCTTGTAGTCTACCAAGGAAAATGGAGACTTTCACCTGGTTATATTCGGTGCTCAAACTTCCTCTGCTTCCGATACTGGATTAAGTGCAAAGAAGTTTGTATACCAGGTTGTATCCAGTTGCTTACAATTCTGATGCTGTCATCTGGTGAAAACGCGTGGATCCTTGTGAAGCCCTAATCGCATATTGTATTGTAAAATTTCATTATTTTTGGGTCCTTTTTCGTCATTCTTTCCTTTTGGATACCATCCATCATGCCTGTAAATTGTTTTCATTTATTCATAGTTCCTTGTTATCAACTACAATAGGTTGGGGTTGCTTGCAATTAAGCAAGAAGGAACCCGAAGATGGGATTGTCAGCGGGAGACGTTCTCTGTTTTCTGCAGTTGTGTTCTCGAGTTAAATCGTTTACTTTTTAGCTAGAAGTAGAAATTTCATGTTATTTAGACCGACGTTATTGTCTGTAAAACTTTGCAGACATATGGCCATAGCATAGTTCTGTAAATTCATTGGTGTATCCAATCTGGAAGTTATGTTCTGGAAAATTGAGAAATCTTGAAGGAATATACTGTATAGCTCTCTATTTCTTTTAGATTAGTTTCCTATACTTCTTTTTTAATATTAGTGTCCAAATATTTTTAGCCCGACTAAGATCTAGTTGAAGTCGATCTAGTTGAGATTTCAAGGATATTTTGCTTAACAGGAATGTTTGCAATTGTGCAACAATTATCGATCCGGATTATGGAAACCCGGGTTGCAAGGTCCTGGGAGGATGTCTTTCCGTATATTGACACAGACATCTCTTGATAGCGCCGAGACTATTATGCGGAACACCTTTTTCTACATGTGTTGACACTGGTTTTTTTTCTGTGTACAATAAGTGTTGCCAAAAGGGTGAGCATTTCTTCTCAACAGAGGTGCCTGATAACATCTGTTATTGCACATGCTATTAACTGTGTGTTAGGAAATAAATCTTCTCCTAATTCAATTCTAGTCCTTCAAGCAAATATCAAGTGAGGAATGCGATAAAGGGGACACAATGATTTATGTGGTTTGGTCAATCGGACCTACATCCACGGGTAAGGCGAGCATATACTCTCATTATAATGGGGATACAAAAATACAATAGAGATTCCTCCAACCCATTAGCACTCCCCGCCTTACTACTCCAAACCATATAAGAGGCAGTAAACCTTTTGCTAAATGGATTAGGATTTCACATCATTAGTAATTCACC
>JAOWBF010000015.1:9992788-10005637 GCA_028566175.1 Vinca major
GTACTTGTCATGTGAGGAGGACCTTTTATATATATGTGTGTGTGGGTGGGTGTGTGTGTGAGACAGTTATGTTATATTAATGCAAAAATAGATAGCAACAAAAGCAACACTAATGCTACTTGTTGGCGGAGAAATACAACTTGGTCGTAGTTCTAGTTTTGACAGTATTTTTGTTATTTCAGATATAAAGTAATTTAGTTTTGACAAATTAAATAATAATTTAAAAATAGTTATTTGACTCGAATAGCAGTTATTAAATATAAACACTTATTTTAACTGACATATTCAATAACCTAACGACTAAGATCAATAAACCAATCTGATCTTTACCAACCATTACTTGTAATTTACCGTTAGTTGGTCACGTGGTCCACGTGACTGGGATTCTCATCTTAGGAAATTCTTTGTTTTTGTTTTTATTTACTATTTCTTTAGGCATTTCTACCATAAATGGTGGTTCCACTCTACTAAAGAGGTCTGAAAAGATTTGGAATATCATCATATGGTATTGAGTGTTTTGGCAGAGAATGTTTGTTCAAATGCTTCCAAATTTATGTTTCCCTCAGCAGTGAAACAATAGGGAGGAAAGTTAAGTTGGGGAAGATGTAAATATGGATGTTGCAATTGAGACGTTTATGTTATTTGGTTCGAAAAGTAAGTAAATGAGAACGTGATATAAATTAGGAGGAAAAAAAGTCAGTAAGAATAGTTTGCCGTAAAAGAGACGAACAGAAGATTCGTTTACACTCCACTCTTAACAAAACATAATGAAACTAATCACGTTTACAGTAAATCACATTTGCTAATCTTAATGAAAGTCAAGTTGGCACTCCCCCTCCTCCCCTTTGGCATTGATTTCTTGTTGTCTTACCATTTCCCAAAATGCCCTTGTTGAGAAACAAGGAGATTACTAAAAAAAATAAGAAAGAAAAGAATTCACAAGAGAATTAAAGAGAAGGAACATCAAAATCCATATATATATAATTGTAGCCAGTTTCACAGGACTGATAACTTTCCTCCCCCAAAACTACAATAATATTTCTTCTACTAGCAAACTAAATACTACTTGCTTATATAGGCATGAAAAAATATATAACTCCGGTACCATATTCTAAATTGTTGACATCAAGAAATATATTTGAAACATCAAATCTCTTCTTTCCCAATGTATATATGATCAATGGCCATTAGCATAGCCAGTGGAGTTTACTCGAGAACGAATAGAGCGACGGTCAGACATGGTATTCCCATGATCCAAAGGCTTTATAACCATGGCTTCTTGCTTTCCATCTTGCTGAATTGCACCAAACACGATCTCATTGGTTCTTCCAGAGCTTTGCTCGTAGTAAGTTTGTGGTGCCGAGGAATGATATTGATGGCGATGCTGCTGTTTCTGAGTCTGTGTCTGCATCTGCTGTGGAGGTTGCTGCTGAGAACTTCCATCCCATCCAGTGTAGAAAGCACGGCTTTGTCGGAGCTGTTGCATTTTCTCGGAATCTTTGGACATGAATGCATATGTTTTTCGTGGAGTAGGGGTTCTGGCTTCAACGGAAGGGGGCTCGTCTTCATCACGAATCACATAGCTGTCTTGCACGGGCCAAGTGCTGGAATACTTCTGTTGTTGCTGGAGAAGGGGTTCCTGCTGCTGATATCGAGAACTCCATGACTTCTTCGGGAACCAAGGGAACAATCCTCTGAAAATTTCTACAGCAGATTCTCCAGTTTGTGCCAGTAGTTTTCCTAGAGATCCAAAGAAGCTTTCCTCTTGTCTTTCCTCTTCATCTCCAGTTGGAATTAGTGGAGGCCTCACCGACTTCATTGGCTTTTCAAGTCGACTTTGAGAACTTGTCTTTAGCATTTCCTGATCCTGAAAAAGAGAATAATATATTAGAAGAATAATACCAATGTGTTTGTCTTAAGAATAAGGTAGCAAAGAGGGGAACTTCAGTAGCCATGAATGTGATATGCATGTGCTTTGTTTTCACATTGTTAATAGGCAGGGGCAGATCCAACAACTTTGTGGGTGTGGGTGTGGGTGTGGGTGTGGGTGTTGGGTGGGGAGGAGCACCCTTATACATTTATGAAAGGACTATATAAAAGTATCAATAATTTTTTGTGGGGCGAACTTAAATTTTTAAGCGGAAAAGCATACTTACATCTTGAGAAGATACTATAGTCCCAACACGGCGTTGCAGCAATGCTAACATATAACCAAAGAAGCCAGCTGCGATAAGCACTGCAATGCCTGCAGTAGGGTTCGAGATAAGCTTCTCTGTTGCAATACACAATAGCTCATACAAGAAATTCACTTGTCTTTTACCTAACGGGAAACCACTTTCATACTGATAAGCACAATCATCAAAATGCAGCTGGATCTCACGGATAGCCTGATTTCCCCTGTCTATGACAAGTAGGGAGCAACTGCTTCCAACATAAACAACGTCAAAATCATTCGAAAATTTTGCATCCTCACTTGGTCCATCCACATGCCCACCTCCACGGCCATTTTTGCCTCCTGCAATTGTCGTGATCCCTGAAACCAAGAAATATACTTTCATTAAACAGGCACTACAGTAACTTCTCAAACAACAGACCTAATTAGAAATTCTCATGATGCTTTCGTTAGATTTAGTTTTCAAGTTAATCATTCTGTGCAATATTTTTGAAACTATAATGTAGACCGATACCTTACCTGCATCACTTATTTTTCTGATTGCCATATTGTCTGTGTCCGCGATATAAATGTTTCCCCTGTCATCAAGTGTGAGGCCTTTTGGATGGTTCATTCTTGCTTCTTTTAATCTCCCATCTACATGTCCAGGATATCCCTCTCCAGAACCAGCAACTAGCTTCGGTCTACTGTCTGAAAAAAATTTGCACTCAAATAAATACTTCTCCTCATCAAATACGCAGAACAAGAGGAATAACCTTACACTTCATAATAATCTGTAGAATCACTAGATGTTCTGAAACACGTAACTATTTATCCGAGCAAAACTTAACCAGATAAGACGCGTAACGCAACAACATAAGCCCATTGCAAACATTGTAATATAGATAGATATAAGCAACATCAATCTGGATTCCTCTGATTTGCAAGTACCCAAACACAGTTACTAGAATACAACAAGCCGCTATATATACCAATCAATTCAACCCACAAACAAAATGAACAAATGCAATAGAAAGAATGTAACTAAAGAACAATACTGACTAACATAAACAGAAACAGAGAGATCATCATTGGGCTAGAATCAGCAAAAATAGAAGCAAACTTACAAAGGGACAAGGAAGAAGAGATTCTATAAAGATTGCTATTAGCAGAGTCAAGTATGAGAAGGTCTCCACTGGGCAAGATTTCCAAAGTGTGAGGCTCAATGCCCAGCTTGCTTCCATCAAAAACAGTTTCCACATTGTACCCACTTTCGAATTTCATCATTGGACGGCCAATAATTGCTGAAAGAAACATAATTTCCCAAGAGCCCATCAACCAAAAAAGCAAAAAAGTACTAAATAAAGAAACAAGAAAAAGACTACAATCAAAATCTAGCAAGAGATCTAAATAGTACTACCTGTTTTAGTAGTAGCTGTAAGTGACTTAATCCACTTCATTAGCATTGAAATTCCATTTGAGAAAAACCCATTTACTATCCCTGCTTAAAAACAACATAACCTTCAGGCAAACACTAACAAAATTCCACTAAAATTCAAGCTGAAAAAACAAGAAATGGATCAAATGCCAGAAACTTCTAGAACTCCATTATCTGTCCACTTTGTAGCTTTGCACGGGAATTAAGGAATTAAGGGTTCATCAGATTTTATAGCAGGATATGATAAAAATGTCAAATATGACCCCATCATTTTCTCTCATCATTAATAAGTCATTTGTTTAGAAAGTGAACACTTAATTTGGGACCGATTAAAAGGAAACGTAGACTGATAAATTTGGCAATGAGGGAGAAAATATACAATTGCATTTGAGAAAGAAAAAAAACCCATTTACTATCCGTACTCAAAACAACATAAAACTCAGAAAAACATAACAAAATTCTAGTAATCTAATAACAAACTTTTTGACACACATTTATCAAACTAATAAATTAAAGCTGAAAACAAGAAATGGGATCAAATGCTAGAAACTCGTAGAATAAAAATAATGCCCAAAAAAACTTACTAGCTGGTGAAGAAGCAGCTGAAGCAGAAGCAAAGGAACTAGAAAGAAGCAAAAGGGCAAGAAAAAAGACCCTCATTTTTCCTAACTTTGCATAATGAGTTGAAGAAGAAAAGCCCTAGTTTTTTTAAATGGGAGTTTTACTTACTAGTGAAAAGAAAGAAGAGGTATGGAATGGCTTTGTGGGTTTTTTATACCAGAAATTTTACACTCTTTTGAGTTTTTTTTCATGGAAAGTTATGAGAGCATAAAGAAAAGTGGTTTTGGGGTTTTTGAGAGAGAGAAGATGAAAATGTGAAAGAGACAAGAAGAGAGAGGGGATAAAGGCAATTGGGGGAGTGGGGGCCAATGGGCAAGTGGAGAAATAATATGAGTAATATAGTTGATATTTATTTAGCGAAAAAATTATAGTTGATATTTGAACAAGATAAATTTGACGATATCAGTTAAATTAATTTTTGTTTTTTTAAGCTCACTAGAGGAGGAGAATTATTTCTCCAATTAAATTAAATTTACTTATCAATGAGCTGCTATTTGAATTGAACATTCGCCGGCAAAATTCTCGTTCGTGTTTAATTTTGCTAATTTGATAATCCAATCGAGCTTGAATATAAAATATTATTTGAAATTTCAAAAAAAGGAGAGAAAATATGATTCAAAATAAAATTTGCAGTTTTAAAGTTAGTAGTCAAAATGTACCATTGATTGTTGATCGAACAAAAAAGAGCATTAGGAAAGGATTTAAACATTAGAGAACTTATGTGTTATAATTCGAATAAAAATGTCAACATTTAACTTGTAACGGATGAGTTCAACATTCGCATTTTATGTCAGTTTTCCAATTCTAAATGTTTAGTCTCGAGATAAATGCATTTTTCAACTAAACTACCGTAATAGACCACATAAAATAGGGATGTACTTATAAGTTCCACCACATCTCTACATTTCTCCATCCACAAGTGTTTATAGATCCAAAAAAAAGGTAAATTTCCAAAACAACTAATTTGACACAGAAGGAGTAGTATATCACCGAAAGATATACAAATTAATCGCCACCTTAGTCTGAGGCTTTTGAAAATTCACAAGACTATAACGGGGTAAAAAATTTGTAACATTTTTTTTTTCTGACCCTAACTTTTGGTTCCGTCCCCCTTTGCTAGTATCGAAAGATACTGTCAAAGGTGACGGGAAATTCTGCTGGATTCCTAGCTTTGGGAGTCGAAACAGTAGCAAGGCCTTTAAGCAATCTCACAACATCAGAAGTATCATCAAGGTAATACTTAGCCTTGCTCGGCTTCTGCCCAACGGTGCAAGCAAATATCTCCGGAGCTGTGGGGAGTGTTGGACCAGAGACGGTACTTAAAATGCTCTCGAACATGTCTTCGTCTGATCTATCATCTCCAATGCACATCACAAAGTCTGGTTCCTTTCCGCTATCAACCATCTTCTTTAGAATTTTCTCCGCAACTAAACCCTTTGTCACTCCCTACCATGAACACAATTTCTCAGAGAAAGTACCGATCGTGCTCGAAAAATGTGCAGTTCATGAGGGAGGATATGTTTGGGGGTGGGGGTGGGATAGAAAAGGAAAGGGTATGTTGTATAACGTACCTGTGGCTTGACTTCGACAATATGCTGACCTCTCTTCACGACTGCAGGTTCATTTGCAACTACGTTTTCCAAATGATCGAGGAGTTCCTTGGCTTGGCATAACCCGAAGTCGGGATCAGCTTCTTGGTGATGCCAAACTATTGCACTCTCCTTCATTTCTATATTTGAACCGTCAGTTGCTTCGGTATAGAGCTTCATTATAGGCTCCACAATCTCCTTCCAATCAAGATCAACAGACAGAGATTCCCAATCAGAAGAGTTGTTCCACCTGCCGCATCAAACGTTTTCGATCAAATTAAGGACACCAAAAAAAAAGATTAAATAGGGAAATCACTAAAAATAGATGTACCTTACGAAATATCCATGTTCAGCTGCAATTCCTACATTCTCACAGGGAGCAAGCCATTCAGCTAGGGAATTCCTTCCTCTGCCGCTAACAATGAACACTGTGTTCTTCAAATCGCTGGATAGAGCATTCAGCACAGTAATAACTTCAGGACTAAGGGATTTTACAATAGAGGATTGTGGTACAACAGTACCATCATAGTCCAGGAATATTGCCCTCCTGTTTGTTTGCTTATATGACGAAATGATATGATCGATGGACAACTTCCTAAAACTGGGAGAAAGCGCAATAACTCTAAAACCCAGCCCCAAACCAATACCCCAGCAACGCTTGCTGTAGTGGTCTTTACATGCTCTTTCCAAGTCCTGGAAGAAGCTGCGAGCCCAATAAGCTACATCATGAGAGCTGACATAGCGATAGTGTTTCTCATGACGCAGTTGTTTTCCTGAATCAGGCATGGTAATTGCCACATACATAGCCTCAGCCACGGATTCTATATTCCAAGGATTAACCCTAATTGCTCCACTAAGTGATGGAGAACAGCCAATAAACTCAGACACGACAAGCATGCTTGTCCGAGGAGTGCCTTTCTTCATACCAATAGCTTCATGTATGCCAGGAGATCCCTGCCTGCAAACAATATACTTGTAAGGGATCAAGTTCATCCCATCCCTTACAGCATTCACTATGCAACATTCAGCCATGGCATAATAGGCAGTTTTCTCATAGCGAGCAACGGGACGATCAATCAGAATTACTGGCACATAATCAGGGCCACCATATACTTCATTGATCCTTGCAGCAGTCGAATACATCTCCCTCTTTGCTTCCTGAACATCTTTTCCTGAGCTCCTTGCAGGATTCACTATCTGTACTAGAACTAATTTCCCTTGCATATGTTGACGTTGCTGCAAGAGTTGTTCAAAAGCTTGGAATTTAAAGCTGATACCCTTGAAAATATCCATGTCATCGACGCCAAGAATTATCTTTTTACCGCTGAACTGATCTTGAATCTCTTTCACTTTCTCAAACGTTAAAGGAAGATTCATAACATATTCAAGTCTTCCCATGTGAATACCTACAGGTAATATCTTTATGTACACGGTGCGGCCGAAGTAATCAAGCCCAATATGACCTCGTTTAGATTCATAATCCAGGCCAAGCATTCTACTGCAGCAGGACAGAAAGTGACGGGCATAATCAAAGGTGTGAAAACCAATTAGATCAGAATTCAGCAATCCCTTGAGAATTTCATCCCGGACAGGGAGAGTTCGGTATATTTCCGATGATGGGAAAGGGCTGTGGAGAAAGAAACCAAGTTTTGCACGATGATACCGCTTCCTCAAAAATGTGGGGAGAACCATGAGGTGATAATCCTGAATCCAGATATAGTCATCATCAGGATTAATCACTTCCATAATTGTATCTGCAAATAACCTATTTGCAGACACATAAGCCTGCCAGAGCTGACGATCAAAGCGATCCCCATGATCTGGGCACACAGGTAGCATGTAATGAAAAAGAGGCCACAATTGTTGCTTACAGAAACCATAATAAAACTTCTTGTAGATATCCTGAGGTAAAAACGTAGGCACACACTTGAACTGCTCTAGCAGTGTCTGTGCAACTTCTTCTTGTTCACTGGCCTCTATCTCCACCTTGAGAGAACCCACATATAAAACCTCAGTTTCAGGAGGAAACCCATCTTTAAGTTGCAGCAGAAGTGAGTCCTGATCCAGGCTAAAGCACCATTTTCCATTCTCTGTGTCCCTTTGAGCATTCAAAGGCAACATATTTGCAACCAACATTTTCCTTCCACGAACAACAGATGATGAGCTATCTGAATCTCCATCCTTGCTGCTACCATCTGAGATGATACAAGAAGCAGCAAACACTCTGGGAAGAGCTCTTGGAGTTTGAGGGAGTTCTGGTAGTTCTCCAGAAGTCAAGTTCAAAATGCTTGCAGATGACATTGACGCCATAACTGGTAAATGGGAATTGTTTATTGTATCATAAAACCACTTACTCAAAGTGCAAATGCTCAAAAATTAGCTCCTCCAAAAGTTCACAGCAGAATACAGAGAGATTGCCCGACCCTACACCAAAATGCAAAAAAAAAGAAAAAAAAAAAAGCCAAATCCATATTATATTTCTCTTGTATATTCCAGATTTACAATACAGAATTAAAAGGCAGAAAATAACCAACTACACAACATAAGTAGTGAATCAGGTTTGCTTTGTGACTGGAATTGGTAACCCCCCTCCCCCCGGGAAGAGGAAGTGCTAATTTAAAAATGATTGTGTGCCTAAAGATTCACGACTCTGCTTTCAGAAAATAGGGATATATGTATCATCATCCTTCCAAAAGTTTTCATAACGGTCATCAGCCTATCAATTACATGCTACAACCACATGCTAAAACTTCCAAGCAATTGGAAGTCAAATCTTCTTTCAATAGCCATCAAGTCACATATCTGGTTTGGAATATCACAAAGCAATCTCCACCTATTGCTTGAACGTACACATAACATACACGTGGTGATGCAAAGACACCAAAGCTCTAATCATTAATGAATAAAGCAGTACTTAGTAACTGACACCTTTACTCTAGCCCAATATTTGAAGAAGCAAACGAGTTCTTTTCGGATTGAACTTATAAGGATTTGAATAAGTAATTACCAAGCCTAAAAGAGACTGATTGGGTCTTTCAAGCATTTCATGCATCTATTTGTTAAACTTTGAGAGAATATACAAGGGGAAAAAAGCAAGGAACAAGAAGCTCAAGAGACCATCACTCACTGCCATATAAGGTTGTTGTTTAAGTCAACTACTTTTCAATGTTACGAAAAATCTCCTATGCAAACAAGAGTGAGAACTTTTAAGTGTCTTCACATAATGTGTTTTTCAGCCAACATTCATGGCAGCTGCTGATGTGGATCCTCATAAGTTCAAATCCAAAAAGCACTATTTCTTTTCAAATAATTGGCCCTGGCAAAAGACGTCGGTTACTAAGAGCCGATCTATTATGTACTAGTTATAGCTGTTATATTATTCATGCATCCGTTACGTGTCCGTTACATGTATTGGCAAGAGATTGGTTTGTAATTTTTCAAACGAGATAGATGACAAAGTGGCTATTGAAAGAAGAGTTAGTTTTCAATTGCTTGGAATCTTTGGCATGTGGTTGTAACTACTGGATTTACCAGACGCATCAGCAACTACCAAATCTAGAAGAGGTCGATCGGGTCTTTCAGGCATTTAATGTCTTCAAAAACGACAAGGAAAAGGAAGCTCAACAGTCCATCACTCGACGCCGTATAAGGTAGATGTTTCTGAGGCCAACGACTTTTTGAAAATTAGGTAAAATCTCCCGTGCAAACCGGAGTAAGAGGCGCCGTATAAGGTTGTACTTTCTGAGGCCAACGACTTTTTGAAAGTTGGGTTAAATCTCCCGTGCAGACCAGAGTGAGAAGCCCACGACCTTTTGAAACTTAGGTTAAATCTCCCGCGCAAACCAACATGAAAAGCCAACGACTTTTTGAAGTGTCTTCTCATACATAACGTTATTATCCTCCAAGTAAGAATCATACATGTAAACAAGGATCCCAAAATAGGAGCTCCAAGCTCAACATTCGTGTTTCTCTTCACATCGAAATCCAACCAACACTCGAGCTTCCACGATTTTTTTGCAGCTTAAGGTCTCCTTTTGCACTCTTCTAATACAATCTCTCACGAACAAATAAACCACAAACACATGCATGTTTAAATATTTTGGTTTAACAAATTTTCATTTACCTTAAAATCCTGATTTTTAACAATATTTAAATAAAATCCTGCTCTTTAACTTTAAAATAAACACGGCATTTTATTTTCTTTCCAAATCTCCAATATTTTAACTGTTAAAAAACACAAAAATTTCTTTCCTATCCAAAGTTCCAAATTTTAACTGTTAAAAAAACACACAAAAAAAAATCGTGATTCCCAAAGCTCCAAACTTTCACTGTTAAAAAACACAAAATTTTCTTTTCTATCCAAAGCTCCAAATTTTAACTGAAAAAATATATTTTCTTTCCAAAGCTCCACATTTTCTAACTGTTAAAAAAACACAAAAATTATTTTCTTTCCAACAAGCTGCTCCATTTACAATGGCAATCACGAAAACACCACCTCTACATGCAAATCGATTTCCTCGTCCTATTCATTGGAAGCTTGCAGAAAATCATTAATTTAAACGAAATTAGTCACAACATAGTAAAAGTAAAAAAGTAAAAGTACAATCACCACCACAAATAAAACAGTAAAAGTACAAGACAACAACAGCAATCCATTTAACACAAACAAACATATCACTAATCAAATACTTCACTCAATTCAATAAAAAACATCCAAAAGCTCAAAATCCTTACCGAATTTTAAAATTAAACACAAATAGTCCAACCCCCAGAGCTGTTTTCCACAACCAAATTGTGTTAAATTATCTGCACAAAAAAACAAATTCAAGTCAATGAATTTAACTGCAAAAATCAAATTCACTTCGTCCAACAAACCGAGAATAAAACTCAGACAACAGATAACAAAATAAACACTCAAATTTTTTAACTTTTCCGTTACCACATTCCTTCATGCAATTCCATTTCCCAACCGAAAAACACAACAAAATAACAAATTAAAATTGAAACAAACAAAAATTTCCAAAAATCATAGATCAAAAAGAGAGAGTGATAGAGAGAGTGCCATAATTAACTACTAGCAGTTCTCTCAGATAGAAAGAGAGAAACTCCGGCTGCCGGAGAGAAACGCTGTCGATGACGTCAGAAATCCGGCGGCAAAATCTTAGAGAGAGAAAGTGCGAAGAGAGGGAGATTTTTGTTTATAAATGTTCAACGGAAGAATAAAGAGGGCAGAGTGAGAAGAGTTATAGCAGTGGTTTTTTTAGAGAGATAAAGTAGTAGTGAGAGAAATGTGGATAATGACAATCTCGAAAAAATCCATTGTCTTGCACAAGTTCCGTCAGAACGGCTCTATGCGAAACGGCATTTGTTCTGTACGTGCGAAATAAATATTCTTTTATTAAAAAAATTTGCGATTAAAATTGATTTAAAAATGAACAACTGTTATGATTTCAGAACATCTGTTCGTGAGCAGGTATTCTTAGTTTAAAAATAGCTGTTCTCAAGGCAAAAAAATATTCTGTATGTGCAGAAAAAAGTGTTCCACCTAAGAACCGGACTAAAGTTGTGTTAGTTGACTTCGAACTTAAAAAGATCGACTTTTAAAGCGATAAATTATTGACTAAAAGTAAAATTATTAGTTTGAAATATGTTAAAAAAGAAAATTATGTTACATATGTCATTAATTTACCACATTTTGAAAACAATTTATATTATAAAATTACAGAATTTAAATTCTAACTAAATCAGGTGGCTAATGATAAAAATGACAAGGGTACAAGTTTTGAGGCGTGACGTACAATAGGTGACGTATATTCGGTGTAAGAAGGATGAGGTGGGCGTTGAGGGAAGCTTTACTTGACATTGCTAACTATGGTTAGTTCGGCTCTAACTCCGGTTCGGTTCGGCTTGCAGTTTCGTTTCGCTCATTTCTTTACAAATCGTTGTTATGATATTATGTACCCCTCTATTTAACTTTATTTACATAAAAGCCCCCTAAGTTCTTTATCTAGTGATTTTTTTGTTTCTTTTTTCTTACTATTCAAAAAATGTCAATAGATCATCACAACTTTATAATAGGAAAAAAACACCTTTTCATTTTCTTGTATTTTGCAACAATGTATATTAATTAGTATATATGATACTCAGGACAAAAAAATATTACCATATATAATAATCTTGTCAAAATTTGAACATTTTCGTAAAAAATTTAGTATTGTTTTCGTGTTATAAGATAACTAACTCGCAGAACTAGCATAATAATAATGTTTGAAAGAATCCTTAGGATAAGCAAGTTTTGAGTTATTTGAGCTAATAATTTAATAGTAACTTTTGATGATGTTTTTTTATTCAAATAATTAAGAAAATAAAATTTTAATTTTCAAATAAATAAAGTGTATGCAAACTCTAATATATTTCATCATGAATAAAAGTAGTGACGTGACAAATGAAATCTTACATTAATCAACTATTTTTCATTTATTGTTATGGGTCTTTCTCTCGTGAATAAAAGTAGTGATGTGACAAATGAAATCTTACATTAATTAACTATTTTTCATTTATTGTTGTGGGTCTTTCTCTCGTGAATAAAAGTATTCCATTTTTTGTTGTGGGTCTTTCTCTCATAAAAGTCAAGTATATTCCGCCTTTTGTGTTGTAAACCCCCTACTATTATTTTCTCATTCAAAAAGGTCAAAATGGTGTGTTCAAATCATTCTTTCGAGTCTTCTCTTAATATTGTCAATCCAAAAAATCTTGTAATACATATATAATCACCCTCTTCTATTGATGCAGTAAATTCGCCGATAATGGGGTATTCGAATTTTCAATTTCCATCCAAACTATAAAAACGAAAAATGCATGATTGGTAATCGCATTTTTATTATTTATTTTATAATAAATTATTATTCTTGAATTACAGACAATTCTATATTACGTCATTTTGCTCGCATTGTGGGCTTCAAATCGTGTGTATATATAGCTCATTTAAGTTATATCAGACAATACTTGTCTCCCGAATAAATATGATAGGGTTGAGAGCTGTCGTCAGT
>JAOWBF010000015.1:10175086-10187431 GCA_028566175.1 Vinca major
CTTTCTTTAAGCTCTTGAATTTTTTCTAGTTCTTGCGAGATTTCAAGCTCCTTAGCAAGAGAGTATTGTGGAAGTCCCCGAATTTTTTGAATTGCTTCTAATTCATTTTGTTTGAAAGTGAGTTTTTTCTCCAAGTCTCCCACTACTCTGTTGCTCCATTCTAGCAGGTTATCACGAAATTGTGAGAGAGCGAAACTAAGTCCCATAGCGGTGATCTCATGGGGTGATGACCATATTTGGTTGGCATATTCCAAAAATTCTGGTTCGTTAAACCATAGTGGTTCAAAGCGAAGGGGTCTTGGTTTATTGTTCTTTTTCTTTTTTTCTCTTTTTTCGTGGATGCAAACCAAGTAGAACAGGAAGATGGTCACCATCTTTTGTAGCCAAATGTTGAATGGTCATTTTTGAAAAGAGATTTTGCCATTAAGCAATCTGACATTATTAAACTCAAACCAATTTCTACTTATCTAATATTTGAGATTTTCTTTATAAATTCAATCTAAAATAAATTGAAATTGAAATTTCAAATTCATACAAACTTAAAATGATTACACAAAATTAAATATTTAAATCTGCCGTGCATATCCCCTTCCTTTTTATTGTTGTTAGTTCTTTCTCTTTTAATTTCTTCGCTAAAACTGTTCTCTAAAGGCGTGCCCCCATCTAACAGAGAAAAAGTTTATACAAACAGCCAAACTTTTGCTACCCAAGCCATGGGAAGTATCCAAACCAAAATTCCCAATCCACCGCATCTTAACTTTTGTTTTATCACCTATAATAAAATTAAGAAAAAAAAAAAAAACACTCCAAAGCGAACCAACATCCAACAATTGATCTAGTCTTTTCTAGGAGGTTCCGAAAATGCACATATAAGGGGGGAAGAGGTGTTGGTTCACATTATGCGGATATACAAGTCAAATTTGCACAATCACCTTATTTTTTAATATATTCTTTAATATTATAGATAGTCTAATAAATCAATAAAATTATTAAAAACAGAGCGACATCAGCAGATTAAAGAGAACTAATGGATTTAGTTCAATCGCTTTGTTCCACTTGTACTAATTCTAACAGTATACTCCCTCAATTCCCTATTAATTGTCGTTTAAAAAATATCTAAGTGTTCAAATTAATTCTCGTTTAAAGTTCTTTTATTAATTGTCAACAATTTATTCCAATTATACCCTCAACATTTTCCTTTTCTTATGACGTAGATAGAAGTGAGATAGTGGGAGGGTGAGGTAATATTGAAAGTTTATGTGAGAATGACAACTTCCTTAATTTTTTCAAATTGTCTAAAGAGTTTTATATTTAGAAATTGAGAGAATATTATTTTTTAAAATTAAAAGGTCCGTTGACCAATTTTGATCCAATTTAGTCAATTTTTTAACTAATTGGGCTTAGCTAACAATCATTTCCCTTTTCTTTTTTTTATTTATATAAACTGAGTACAAATATTACAGATTGGCGCGAACAACAACAAAAGAAGCTCGAGGTAATGGAGTTCTCCTCAGCTCTCGATCTCTGCAAACACGTTAGTCACAATCTAACTTTGGAATTCTTTTTCTGAATATAACTTTTTGATTATCTTGTCTTCTTCGATTACATATTTTTGTGTTCATTTTATCATAATTTTAGTTTTTTTTTTTTGGCAGTTAATTTTTTTCGCAATTCAACGATGCCGAATCTCCGATGAACTCTGCAGATTATCCGTCGTTCTCAAGCAATTTCCTGAAGTTGATAATCCTCTTGTTCGAATCTCAGGCATTAATCTCTTTCTCTAAATCGAGTTTTTATTTTTAATTTTGTAATTTTTCGGCTTGTATAATTTGTTTATAGAATCGAGCATTTTCTGGATTAATTATGATTTGATGTTTTGAATTTGAGATTTTCCACATGCAAATGAGTGCTCTAATCGCAGGCATCAATCTATTTCTCTCTATTGCTTGAATTTTGTTTTCCGGATTGTATATTGCTTCTAGAATCAAAGCATTCTATGTATTATTGTGACTTGATATTTTAAATTTGAGACTTTTCACTTGCAAATAAATCCGGTTAAATCTGTATGGAGTCTGAATTGAGTTTAGTAGTTTAAGATTACGGTCAAGTGAAAAAAATGACCAGATTTTGGTATGAAACTTGTTAATGTTGAAATTAGTTGTGATGTTAACAGTTTCTGATACTGGCACTGGAAGCAACCTGGAAGAGTTTCTAAGTTTAAGATGTTCCACAAATCTAATTTTGGCCAATACATGGGGTGAGCAATCAAAACCACGCGCTTCTCATATTTTCTCTTCTCTAATTTTTTTTGTTTCTTAATTACTTTTTTTTTCTGACAGAATAATATATGTGTTGAAACGATCAGCTTTGCTTACTTCTCTTGCTAATCAGTTTGAGATATGTCATAAAACATTCTCCTATTGCTTTTATTCCATCGCTTACAAATCCACGTTTTTCTAATGCAGATGGCGTAATTTCCATAACCACGACCTGTAAGTTCCATTCATCGTGTGCGTTTCTGCATTTTCAGCTAACGAGGGCTAGGTGAAATCATTTATATAATTTTAGCAGAACTGATATTTTTCCTCATTAGAAATGAGTAGTAGTCTGACTTTCATGTCGAGAATCTAGAGTTTACCATTTTAATTTGAAGGACTTGTAAAGTTGCTTTACAAATAGCTTCGTGATTCTAATAATTATGGTTACAAGAACTTAACGCCGTGATATAATTATTCTCGGTGCTAGATTAGTCTACTCAAACATTTCGGCCATTTTGACGATCTCTAGTAAGTCAAACTCAAGCAACATGTTAAGTTTGTCATTTAAGGAGATTTAGTTCTTCATAGCCTTCCTTTTAGTTAGAATTAAGAACATTTTGTAAGAATAGAAGTTGGAATGTCTTATCTCTAAAGTTATGTCCCATAGAAATAATTCTAAAATCAAAACGGCTACTTGCATTGATATTCAAGATTTTTGGGCATCTCTTATTCATTGCATGTCACTTCTGCAGCTATTTCTGAAAATGAGATAAATCACTTCAGTATTAACTTAAGAGAAACAGAATCATCAAGAAGGTTAACAAAGCTACCTTCAATCATGAAACATGGTGCCAAATTCAGGCATGTTATCCATTATTCATTTGTCTCATTTACTTGAAACTTGAAAGTACTTTGTTGCCAATCCTTCTCTCCTTGTTTTTGTTCTTTTTAATGTCCAGTGGGACTGAAGCTTCATTAACCACAACTGACAGCATTGATGACTTACTGTTGCACATTACCTTATTCCTCCAGAAGGTTTATTTCTAGTGATACTCAAACTACTTGTCCTCTTTTTCCAAGAATGGATTCTCTGAGCTGAATGCATGTCTTTACCAGTTACTTATTTGCATTTTCTTATGATTTGTTCTACAGATGTGCATCTTGAAGATTCATGTAAGTTCAACTGACTTTTTGGTTGTCCTTTACTTGAGTATGTGAACTGCACTTCTGAATACTTAGTGTATCAGAGGAAGAGAGGTTCCTGTTCATCTTATCCGACTTTGCTATCATTCTCATATACATATCTGATTTGGTTCCCATATTGTGCAGCCTAAGATGAAACAGAAACTTATCTAATTTGTTAGAGAGGATGTAAATGACTGAATTGTTTGTCTAGTAAATTATTGATTTATCATTTATGTCACTAGATAAATCAATCAGTATAAGTAAAAGAATCTATCAAATCACTCTTTGCAATTCTCAAACTCTTGCAGCTAACATGGGCTATTGTATCTACCTCAAGCTTGACTATCACGATCTTTCATTGAGACTTATATAATTCTACTTGCTTGTTTGGGGAATTTCTTTATTGAATTTTGCAAAACTAAACTTGGTCATGAAAATGTTAACTTGATGAATTTTCTGGAATGTTTGAACTTTGTGATACCTGGCTGAGAATACTTCTTACCCCGAGTTATGCTTGCTGAGTTCTCTTAGAAGCTTAAAGTTGCCTTTAAAACATATAACAATGTTCAACATAGATATGAGAATTGAATCATGATATTCAACTTGCATCTTTGGTTGCATAATAACTTATGCTGCTAAACTTTCAGTTGTTTCTGCTCTTTCTCTCTTGTAGTGGGATTTGAAACATCTCACCGGCTTTGTTTATAGTTCTTAAATAACCTGTATTCTAGGTTCTAGCTAGGGTTGATGAGGCTGACGACTTAACTTGGTGATTTCCTCTACAGAAAGTTGCACTTGAACTATTGATAGACAATCATGGTGTGCCAGGATCACAAGGAAACTGTGTACTTGCAGTCGACTGCAGTCCTTCGCCTTTTTCAGCAACAAATGTTGAACGTATGAAGTCAGGACTTGAAGAATATGCACTTAAGCATGGCAGTACACTGCAAGACATCTGCTCCTCTTGCTTCTCAACTAAGTCAGTCTTACATTTCCATTTATGACATGGTTTTGTTCATATTCATTTCATGCCAATTGCAAAGAATGAAACAATTGTCTCCTTTTATTTAGGGGATTATGTATGAATTTTTTGGCAATAATGTTGAATAATGCATATTTGGAAGTCAGTTTTGGTATGTAGTAGATCACCATGTATGCATGTCATCTGTTTTAGGGAACATCTAAAGGTTGGTGCTGGTTCGGCAAGAAGATCAGGAAAACTTCGAAGTAATGTGCAAATGATTGAAGCTGTGGTTGTTATTAGCGAAATATCAGAGCAGGCTACTCCTTCCTGTTATGGGGCTTCTGGTTCGATGACAGAGGTACCTTTCTTCTTGATGAAATGTATTTCTGCTCCAACTAAAAAGAAAAAAAATGTATTTCTACATGAAATGCTAAAATTCTGAATGTAGAATACCATTTTATGTTGCTATCACTTTTTTTCCCTTATGCCAACTGAACCTGTATTGTGCTTTCCAGAAGTAGAATATATATAGGCGCCGTCTGCTATCATTTTTAATTTCTTTCTTCAGGTCTTATGTTTCAAGGATTTCACACCTGGCTCAGTTACACAATCATCTTTGGATGCATTGACGAGCATCAAGTGGAAAGATTACGGGCTTTCTCTCAAAGGCATTGCTGATCGAGAGGGTTGTGTCTTTCTGGAGTGGGATGGCCTGCCACCATCTGTTCACATTGATCTTGTCCTCCATTCTTATTGTGAACAATATCCTACCTGGTCTGCTATTAGAGAAATTTTATTTTGGTAGGTGAGTAAGTTTAAAACTTACATCCAAGCCAATGAATACAATAAACCTAGGCCAAAGTCAATTTTCTTTCCTATGAATTTGCACTTTTGGCCTACGTGTATTGTATTCATTGGCTTGGATGTAAGTTTTAAACTTACTCACCTACCAAGATAAAACTTCTGCTGTTAGATGCAGCGACTGATTATTGAGCATAGTAATAAGCAATTAACTGGTTCACTCTTTGGCAAATATGTTAAAAAATGTGTCTATTTCTTAACATGTTAGAAAAGCTGTGATTGTTCCTGATGCAGGGAAAAGCCAGGTAGACCGAGTACTAACAAGAAAAGCTCTAAATTATGCGCTCATTGAATTGAAAGAAAAGAATGCCGGGGCTCTTCTAAGTGCTCATGCACTAAAGGTTCAGTCCAATGTGTAGCCTTTTCCCACTCTAATAGGAGGGCAAGTGTCTGATAAGTTTCTGCTGTTAGAGATCTTTCATTATATAATGCTCTTAGGATTTTTTGACCATGTAGATTTCCTATGCAGGTAAAATTGCATGACCATGTCTTTTACAAGTTTGTACATAGAACGTATTAGAGATGGTAACATTTTCAATTGATTTGCAAAATAATTTGCCATTTCTAAAAATCATAACCAACAACTAAATGTATAACTTACAAGCCAATATTTTAATTGTTCTTGGTATAGACTTGCCCCAAGAAATGGCATTGCTTATCCATCCAGGCAGAAAATGGTATAGTAGATTACATCCACCATGAATAATTACTCAATTCAAATAAGTTTTGCCTGGAAGACATGTTTCCGAGATATCTTTGTACATTCTGCCGCTTTCTGTTTGTTTAGATAATGATCCAAGAACTATCGTATTTTCTTTCCAGCAGCTCTATGTGGATGAATTGAGTTCATACCGTCATACTAGTGGTCTTTTTATTGATTTTCATTAAAAGTTCCTAGATGTTTTTTTAGCTGAACTTCGAGTTTTCTGTTTTCTCTCAGATCCAAGATTATGCACCTGACCTTGCCAAAACCATTGCTGGCCTGATCTTATCTTCCAATGACTTGAACTTCAAAGAAGAATGCTGTTCTCTTCTCGGCTTACAATTTCAGAACAGTGAAGGAAACATCGTCGAAGATCACATAAAGGACAGATTAATCTCAGTCATAAGCATAAATGACAGAAAGCCAAAGAGGAAAAGGGAGCCTAATGCCCTTCTTTTCGAAGATTGCTTCTTCCCTTCAGACTTATTTGATGGGGAGAATGAAGAAGGTGATGAATTGCTTAACTCCCTTGATTTATAGTATTTGTCAACTGTTCTAGGTCCAAAAATTGATTGCGCTGATATACAGACCAAAAAATATAAAATATAAATAATCTGAGAGTTAGTTTCAAGAGAAATCCGCATATGACAATTCGTGCTAGTTTTGTAGATTGAGTGGCTTTATAAATGAAATGACATTGAATGTTGCCAAAAGTTCTGGGGATCAAATTCCCTTTTATGAGCAAAGAGTTGAGATATGTTTCGGGTCTTGAATTCATTGCTCCGACTTAAGTTCTTATTCTTTGCTTTTTTGTCCAGGGAAGGAAAAGTATTAATTATAGGTTGGCCGCATCATGAAAACATGATAAAGCCAATAGACACTAGTATTTCCGCATTTGACATGTCAGCAAAAGATTGATTCCTGAAATCCATCTTTTGCCGAAAGAAGGATTTCCTGGAATCTGTTATTGTCAAAAAAATCCCTCCACCAGAGAATGACAGTGGATGGAGGAGAAAATAGAAACAGGATCCTGGGTGTTAGCAAGCGGTCCGATCCAAATCCAACCTTACGAATTAATAATCGATCAACAAAATGTTCTAAAATACAAAAATAAAACACAAAAAGAATACAAGCCATTGAGAAACAAAGGTGCATAACAGCTTAAAATCTCTGTTTACAATAATACTACCAGCAATAAAATCCAACCTTCTGGCATTATATTCAAAAACCTAGACAAACACATTGCAATTACATAAAACCGAGCACTTCAGTACAACTAGTCGGTTAAAAGATGTACTGATTAAAATTTAAATCCATAACACCAAAACAGGAAAATTCTAGATAAAAAGCCGCCTGCATCCAGTGTCAATCCATTGAAAATAGTTCCCGTCTTGCTTTATGCCTGTCATATCATACAGAGTAACAAAATCAGGGATGGGAAATCAGGAGAATGATTAATCTAGGATTAACTAGTCCCAGAAAAGCATGAGGCTAAGCATAGTAGATATACATACCTTATTAGCAATGTTGTTAGAAAGCCAATCCAATCCCTCGTAAAGTCCTTCTCCAGAAGTTGCGCAGGTACTCTGGATATACCTGCGGAGGCAGAGCAATTTAATTTCAATATATTGACAAGGGAACAGAAAGATTAGTGAAAAGTTAAACTGCATACCAGTGGCGCTGCCGGAGGGAATGCAGACCAAGCTTATCGGTTATCTCGGCAGCATTCATTGCATTGGGAAGATCTTGTTTGTTGGCAAATACAAGCAACACTGCATCACGCAGCTCATCCTGCAACAAGACAGCGACATATTCAAATCCTTGCATAATTATTTTTCATGTGCAAAATTGACTCCAAAATTCAGCTACAAGATAAGCAAGTCTCAATCTTGACATTCAAATTGCCACACTGTTTTAACCTATGTAAGCCAATCAACCCCGAAATGAATTTCTACAATGTAGAGAATTTCTTAGAAGAGCCCTTTTCATTTTACAAACAAAAATAGGAGTTCACTTCATTTTTTTTTAAATAATAAAAAAAGGCAGCTGAAATGCTGCATGATGCAAGCTTCATACAACTCCAACCTAAATTCCATAAAGTAATCATTTATTTGATTGACATGTGACGCAGAGATCATAGGATTACTATAAGAGCTCTGAATTGCTTCTTGTCCTCTCCCCTTCAGGACTCTTACCCCAAAAGATCTTTGGCAACGACAATCTAAAATGTTTACAGAAAGAAGGATAGTACCTCATTCAACATCCTATGCAACTCATCCCTGGCTTCCACAACACGATCTCTGTCATTGCTATCCACCACAAAAATAAGACCTTGTGTGTTTTGGAAGTAGTGCCTCCACAAGGGACGGATCTGTCAAAAGCGAACAAATGGTTTAAGGTGTTGCAAAAAGAAGAAATGCAAGGAAGGCTTGGCATGCCAGTTGTTATTGGAGGGAGGGGATGAGCTGCAATATAGATACATGGAAAAATGATCTAAATCCTTGAATTTCAACAGGACAATCAAATATAATAAAAAGTACCTTGTCCTGACCCCCGACATCCCAAACAGTGAAGCTAATGTTCTTGTATTCAACAGTCTCAACATTAAAACCTGCAGATCATAGCATATTGACTCAGCTCGGCACCATTACGAGTAGACAGAGAAGACCAACACAGTTACAAACTTCTACTTAAGATTACAAAACTACATAATTTTGAAACCACAAAGATCTTTAAGAATATATTTCTCAACAGTAGAACAATACATTCAGTGTCCCTGGGAGGAATGTACAAATATAAGACAAGACAATGTCTCGCAAGAGTGAACAATAGCAATGCTTCCTTAAAATACATTAGCTATCTATTTTTTAATTTTAAATAGGCTGATCCATCAATGTTCGTTGCAATGTGTCAAGAGCAGAAGCACAAAAGTATAACGTTCAGCAGGACTTTAATAACGCAGAACTGAACAAACCTAAGTTGGTTAGAAAATCTATATTGATTTAAAAAACGTTAGCTTCAGCTCTCAGATTTCCCAAATAGTCTATCTCAAGTGTCACTGAATCTTGTCAATCTCAGAACATTGTTCTGGATGCATAAAATTGAATAGATTCCAAGTGACTGCAAATTATAGAACCAACAACTGATATTAGCCACCAAAAGACTCCCCAGAGATCACAACGTTACACCAGATAGAATATTCAAAATCCAACCCAAGTAAAGCACACACGCAATGATCTTAAATGGGAAGATCAAACTAATCAAAGTTTAGAGTTCATCCAGAATATTATAAATGAATCTCCAAAAACATGCAACTCATGTGAATGAAAAGTTAAAAGAAAGCACAGTATCATGAAGTGAACAAGAGTTACAAGACCATAAGCAGTTATTATAATTCACAGAGACAGATGCCATACCAATAGTGGGAATCGTGGTCACTATTTCTCCGAGCTTGAGCTTGTACAAGATGGTGGTCTTACCAGCTGCATCAAGACCTACCATCAGAATTCGCATCTCCTTCTTGGCAAAGAGCCGGCTGAAGAGCTTCGTAAACGTTAATCCCATATTGCTTTCTTATGGATGATCCCTGCACACATATAGAACATTTTATATTATTCAGACATATAGCCCAAGTAATACATGTAGTTCGTATTTCAGAGGCGAGCACAAACAAAAGAAATCAGAATTTGTATGAAAAAAAACTCCTATAAATACCATCACGTCAATTGAGATGGAATGAAAATGATATTATCAGAAAGACCTAAGCCATAGCTAATCTGTTATTCTCTCTCCTCCGACACCAACTCCATTAATTTGTGTATCATGATATCAACATGTAAACAGAAGAAATATCACAAACAAATCATTGATTTAACTGATTATCTATAGATCGAGACTTGTTTCTCAAAAATATCATCCGATCAAATCGCTTCAAATTAAAACACAAACAAAAATTGAAAAATCAACCGAATCCAAAGCTAAAGTGATCCAAATCCGACAATTTCGGAGCTCGGATCACATGAAATTCAGCTCAGTGCTACAAACTCTCAATATTGTTAAAACAAAAGGCATAGCAAAATTCAATTACAAACAGAAAACCAGACCAAAATCCGACGCATCAAGCACAAAACATCAATCAGCATTATATTTATAACATAAACCGATCTATGATCATACTAAAATCAACAGAAATTCCAAAGCTGCGATGCGATTTCTATACATAGAAACTAACGAATCAAAGGATTGATGTGAAGAAAATGAGAGAGATCCAGATTTACCTGAGATTGGCCTTCGAGAGAGAGAATGAAGATATGGAAAGCCTGAGAGCAACGCGTAATTTGGGAGAACGAGAGAAAGAGAGGTGATTAATATAAAGAGGGGAGGGTAAGGAAAGGCAAATGGCTTTAAATTATTAAATTGCCATTTGTTTTATGCGATAATAACGGTGCTACCCCTTGTCTCTGGTTGTGGTTCTCCAAGAGGAAAAATTGTATGGCAGGAGTCGTCTTTGTAGAACTGATCCTATAATACTCTAATATGATTTGGGATAGGGCTTACTTTGTAAATAGGTCATGTCCCAATTCATGTAAAAGATACGTTGGATCAATTTTACGAGGCAACTTCATACTAGAGTGATCGCAATGTATAACTCATTTTTGCTAATGCTATTCAGATTCGATGTTTTACAAAAATGGATTGAGATCAATTATTCTTCGAGGACTACTAATTCTTTATCATGTATTTAAATAATTTGACGATAGAATTTTAAGGAGTAGAGATAAGGTCAAATTCTATTTCTCACTTCTTATGTTTTTACAATTTTTAATAAAAAAATAATCTGGCGATGTTAACAAAAGCACGTCAACATAAAAACTAGACCAATAATTATCGGGTATTTTTTTTAACACTTACTAATGCGATATCAACCATTATTTTTTTATTCGACAATTGAAATAATGTTATGAATATTGTGGATGTCCCTTTGCCTTTCCATAAGATTCATCTTATCTCCATTAATGTATTGAATGCTTAAAGACTCTTGGCTTTTCAAGAGACATAACATTCATGGTATATTATGAATCTCTTAGCCTATAAATAGGCATGTATATTTGTTGAGAAAATATATACAAGGAATACAATTATCCTCCTTCTCTTAATCTCTTAAGTTTTGTTCAATCTTATTATATATTAGTAGTTTCTATTTGAAGTTTCAAAACACCACCTACTTTTTGACTCTTTTCATTTCTTTCTAAAAATTACAACATTATCTTTAGTGTTTGAGTTACATTTAAGAGAAAACTGCTATATATAAAAATTATTTACACTTTTCTCTTTTTGATAATAAATTTTCATTTCTGATTTTTATGTTCCTAAATTATTTCGAGTTGTTTTTTCTATAAAATTGGTGTTTTTTTGATACTTTTGATCACGACTTCTACACGAGAAGTTTATCTTGGTAGATGAGTAAGTTTAAAACTTATATTCAAACCAATGAACACAATACTCATAGAAAAGAGAATTGATTTTTTAGCTTAAATGTATTGTAGCCATTAGTTTCGATATAACTTTTAAACTTACTCACCAACCAAATAAAATTTCTCCTTCTACACATGTCTTCGGCCTTGCAGAACTAAATTGATGCCCTTAAAACAAACTGACATGTGTAGAATACGTGACAAAAAATAGTCGGAAACCACTAGATTAATTTAATCAAAAGTAGCAGTTAAGAAATAATTTAATAAAAAAACTTAGACAAAAATTTATTGACAGAAAGAAAAAAATATTAAAATATGTACACATCTAAAGTTTTTTCCAAATATATAATACCTGCTAAAATACTGCGGGCAAATGGTACTAATGCAAATCCAAAATGAACGTGTCAAGCACCATTAAAGTGCAATAATGAAATGGAATAAAAAGTTAGATAGAAGATTCAAACCAATAATCTAATTTCTGGTGATTTAGTCAAAAAAAAATCTAATTTCTAGTGCGTGCACATTTTAAATTTGAAAGAATTCTTAAATCTCAAAATTCAGAGGTCTCGACAACTATGGATGTCGGCTTGTCTCATCATCATTTACTAATTTGTATTCTGTCTTCTAGAAGCTGCCGTTAAAAGGGGCTGCTTATAGCCTTGGAGAATAAACATAGCATATGGTGCATCTCATGATTAGCTATGCAAATGATCTCTCACTCTCTCTGAACATTTAAAACAGAATATATAGGTGTATAGAATATCACCAAAAGACCCTCAACATGAATTTCAACAAAAATATATATACTAATAAAGAATTTTATATATATATATATATATATATATGATAAATGTTCTATATACTAATATTCTTTTTACCAGGGACGAAACTAGGAAGTTA
>JAOWBF010000015.1:10339701-10350622 GCA_028566175.1 Vinca major
GAAAATTCGAAGTGCAAGATAAGCATCCAATGCAAACTATTCGAAACCTTTGACATTTTCAAGCAAACAATAATCACACATTTTTTAGCATGTCATTCATATATAAATTTACAGTCGGTATTTAAAGGTGATTCAGTCAGTATTTAACAGTTCACATTGAATAAGCCTTTCATAATATAGTATCCTGGTTAACAAAGTGGATGGTAATTCAATGGGAGCACACAGGGATGAAGAGAGAGGGGACAATCATTCCTTGAAAGTTTTAAAAATATTATTAGGTATAGTAAATTTTATATGTAGTTTGAAATATTTTATCAATTTTGTCTCCAAATATTTTTTACCATTTTTATATATAGTTCAACATATTATTGTAGTTTCACCCTTCCAATACTAAATTTGTGGCTTCGTCCCTAAGAGCATAGACTAAGTTATCTTGAGGCAGGCAGCTTATAATAGAACATAAGACAGCTATGGACTATCCAATGATGAGCCGACACCAAAGAGGACAGTGACTGCAAGGGATAATGGAACATTAGTTTACTAATTTGCGAGGAAATAATTAATTAGTTCTTAAAAAAGTACAATGTGGTTTTTTTTCTCTAAAAAATAGGTAGGATCTATTTAGGACCGGAGTTAAGAATATCATTGAAGTGTGAATGCTTTAATGAAATATATTTGGAGAGTAAGATACAATATTTATAAAGAAATCTTACAAAAAAACAAAAATTTAGTATAAAAAATTTATCATTTTCAAAAATGTTTGAAACAATTATCACCCTTCGCACCTTTGAATCTGTCACTAAATCTGCTTCCAATTGATCAAAATTCAAAGTGTTTTTGACACCATGTTAGAGTGTTTCCACACACTATAAAACTCTAACTCGTTATTTAAGAAGTAATACAAGAATAATTTTTTTTTACTAAATAATACAAAAATAACTTTGATAACAGACTAACGAGTCAAATTCTAACAATCACGACCCTCTGGATTCTCTACCCTACTCCCTCCCACCAAATTTACGTATCCCTGCCATGTCATCATTTACACACATTAAAAAATTCTCTGAAACTTTGGCCGTCCCATATCGAATATCCACTTAATTTATATCTATTTTGCGCAAGACAAATACTTTTCAAAAGATTATGTAACATAGAATAATGATCATTGATGAACCACCATGCAATTCCCAAGCATACAACTATATATATACACTACAACTTCACCATCTAATCTTATGTATACCTTCAAATTCAACTACAAAAATTCTTTTGGAAAACCTTTTTATCCTTAGTCCCAAATAGAAAAAAAAAATCCACAAAGGTCATGGAAATAATAATAAAAAGAGACCACAAAACTTCAACTTATTTCCTCAATATTCTTCTTTTTGTTATTATTATATTCATTATTTTTCATTCTATACCACCTATTGAGGCTAGAAAATCTCACGGCAAGAAGAGGATGGCTGCCACTGCGGCGGCACCACCACCTTGTGGCGGTTGTCCGGCGGCTGATGGTTCAACCACCTTTGATGTAATGTCATTTGGAGCCAAAGGTGATGGAGTTACTGATGATTCTAAGGCACTTTTAGTTGCATGGAAAGCTGCATGCAAGGTTACTGGAGCTACTATAAAGATTCCTTCAGAGTTTAAGTTTCTTATTAAACCAGTAACTCTTCAAGGCCCTTGTATGCCTCACCTAAATCTTCAGGTTTGTACTTTATTTTAGTTTTTTCTGTAGCTAAATTATTTTCGAACTACTACTTTTGTCAAAATAGTGTAAAATTTATGGTTTCTGGCCATTTTTAGTCACATGTTCTGCACATATCTCAGTGTTAAGGATTTAAATTGATATAAATGTCCTTAAGATTGACTAACATGTCCATAACACGTGTTCAAAAGTGACAAAAACACTATTTTTACAATAATTTAACACAAGTAGTAATTCAAAAATAGTTTAAAGGTAGAAAGAGGTCAAATAAAAGTTTATTAATAAAAAGAGAAAAATAAAACTAATTTATGTACAAATATAGTTTTTTTTTTGTATTCAACTATTTTTTTTCCATTGAAAGAAACCACCACAGACATTAGGAAAATTGTATTGTAACTGTAGACATGATTTATTAGTCGTTGCTCCTGCATATTCTTCACATTTTTTCAACGACCTGCTTTTACAAGTATAGCAATAAGTAAATTTTTTTACAGTTGTAAGAGAAACGTGAATCTAAAATAATTTATTCATATCTAGAATATAGTATCCCATATATTATGCAAGATTATGTTTTGGAACTCCCACAATCTTTCATAGAAAATCAACTTTAAGGAAATGTATAACAAATATTCCCAGACCTAAACACTATCCACCTATAGGTAGTAGCCGAACGAGGGGAGTGGGTAACCACTAAGCCACAATTTTATTTTTAAAATATCAAATTTTCTATATAAATAATTTTTTTCCCTAAAACTTCTTTCTAAATATTACATTTCACACATTTTTTTTAAAAACTTTACTTCAATACATGTTTTTTTTTTATAATTCGTTATTAATATATAATTCTAGTTCAGACTCTACATATATATGGTAATTAATGATATAGAAAATGAAACAGATTGACGGGACTCTGTTAGCTCCAAGGAGAGGAGGGTCATGGCAAAAATTCAGCTTGTGGCAATGGATAAATTTCAAATGGGTTCATAATTTTACAATTCAAGGAACTGGCATTGTCGATGGCCAAGGTTTTGACTGGTGGAGTACCTCTGAGTTCGATATTAAGTTCCAGGTTTGTATAACTAAAGTTAAATCCAAATCATTTCTAGACGGCGTGACAGTAATCTCTAATATTTTTTTTTTAGACTTTTCTATTAGTATTAATTTTGTAAATTTTGAATAATTTGTAATATTTTTATATCCAAAGTCAAAATTCTGCTTTCATATTTGCTTATCACAATAACCAAAATAATTTACGGTGGCGCCTATCTCAAAATTATAAAAGACTGGCAACATAATTATCTCTTGCACTTTAAACGTTATGTAAAATTATCTTTTGACTTATTAAATTAAATTTCTAGCTCCGTCTATACTTTACCGAGCTTTTTTTTCCCCCAAAGTTACTTATACTTGTAATCATATACAGAAGAAGAAATTCAAAAGCACTCCAAGTATGAAACCAACGGTAAGAATTCTACTTTTTTGAATTTATTCTGTAAAGGTTTTTAATTAGTATATTCCAAATAGTTTAAGCTTTTAATTTTATTTTGTGTTTTATTTCGAGACAGGCATTAAGATTTTATGCCGGGAATAATGTGACAGTTCGTGATATAAGAATAATAAATAGTCCACAGTGTCATTTGAAATTCGACGACTCGAAAGGAGTGAAAGTGGACAATATCACAATTTCTTCACCAGAAACCAGCTTAAATACTGATGGGATTCACCTTCAGAATACCCAAGACGTTGTCATACAGAACTCTAACTTTGGCTGTGGTCAGTTCCATTTCTCTTTTAATTTTTTATTAATATTTTGGTAAGAGTACTGTTGTAACTAAATCTATTATTTTAAGTTAGAAGTGCTAAATTAACTACGCTAACATTCCTCGCTAACATTCCTTAACTCCATCCATTTATATTTACTAAAAGTTTAGTAACGAGGATTTTGTGTGAAAAAGGAACATTTTTTCTCTCTCTCAAACCTTCTTTCTCCCGTCTAATGGATATAATAATTATTTGTAATAATAAAAAGTTATTTTCGCACATATCTCATCTCAATTAAATATTTCACTTCCACCCTACTAAAAACATAGTAGTATATCATTTACTTTTCACCGGTAGGAACGAAGACAGATGGGGCAGACTCCCCTCGAGAATTCTAAAAATACTGTTAGATATAGTAAATTTTATATGTAGTTCGCAATATTTTATCAAATTCTCTCCCTTAACAATATTTTTTGCAGTTTGTATATGTAGTTCGGCATACTGTTGTAATTTTCGCCCTCAATACAAAATTCCGGCCTTCGTCCCTGCTACCAAAAAAAGTAAATGGTGCCACTACCCCTTCTCGTTCCCCTCTCTCTCCACTTTGAAACCCAAACAAAGCCTTAACCAACTTCCGCATGTTCCACTTTCCTTGAAGAGTTACTTGTTTTTATAGGTTTTTAGAAGAACTAAGAAATGTAGCAATTTGATAATAATCAAAACGCAGAATTAGACATAAAATGTAACATTTGAATCGATCTCGTGTTTGAATGTCCAAAATTGCCTCTTTTCCCTACTTTTTTTCTATCATCATTGAGAATTTCAATAGCGCTATATATTAATATATTCCCTCCTCTCTAAAGTATAAGGTCTTTCGAACTTTTTTAATTTTTTTAAAATTATTCTCACTCATAAAATAATTCTTTTATTCTGTATTATGTTAATAGTTCTTCCTTAACCAAAAAAAATAAAAAAAAATCTTATATTTTGTAAATGAGTATGTGAGATCAAATTGTTTCATTAATATGGACAAACATGAATTTTTAAATTGTTTTTTTGTTGTTGTTGTTTTTCATATATTTGACAGGTGATGATTGTATCTCGATACAAACTGGTTGCACCAACGTTGTTATTCAACACATCAACTGTGGTCCTGGCCACGGTATAAGGTAAACCGTTAGATTGTCAATATAAAACTTGATTTTTTTTCCTTGTAAGTAAGAAATATTGAAAATTGATCAATGAGAAAAATATTTTTAATTTACATTAAAATTTTAACTACAGTTTAGGTGGACTAGGAAAAGATAGAAGTGTTGCTTGTGTCGCCAACATTATAATTGACAACATCGTCATGGACAACACCATGTACGGGGTTCGGATCAAGACATGGCAGGTTTGTTTTCTCATTATAAATTGTATGTCTCATTTTTAACAGTTCGTTCATAAAATATTATCACATATATCGCTTTTTCTTAAAATTCATCGTCTTCTATAAATATCGTATAACAACTTGATTATAATGGAATAGATAATTAGACAAAAAGTGGAACAAAAATCCTAACCCTCTTAAATTCGGCGATTATGATACAAAGTCGATCGTAGATATTTTTAATTCCGTGATTGATAAAACAAGAAGTGAATAGCTATTCTTCTAGTTTGAAGAGTTATTCAAGAAAATCTATATATTGATCTATTTAAAACTTAACTGTTAGATTAAACTAATGCGACAACTAATAATATGTTAGCATGTACTGACAAAAGTAGGGTTATTTTTGTAGGGTGGGCTTGGATCAGTAAAGAATGTGACATTTTCCAACATTCAAATGAACAATGTTAGGGTCCCAATAATGATTGATCAATATTATTGTGACAAAGGTGTATGCAAGAATCAAACACAAGCAGTGGCAATTTCTAGTGTCAAATTTGATCAAATTATTGGGACTTATTCTTCTCAACCAATTCACATAGCTTGTAGTTCTTCAATTCCTTGTACAAATGTGGATTTAATGTCTATTCAATTGCAAAAATCCACTAGAAATATTAATCAAGGAATTGAAGAGGGCTTATGTTTGAACTCTTATGGAAGAACACAAGGACCACTTTTTCCAACAAGTATGGATTTTTGCTTAAGAAAGGCTAATGGGATTCTTCAGAGGATACCAAAATCTCATGAAAAAGGTTGTTGGTTATGATTAAGAGAATTTGTTACATTTTTCATGTGAAAAGTTTGGTGTTTTGTGCTTTGTGAATGATTCCTTCCTCACTGAATTTTTAGGTATTGGAAGGAAAGTGAGGGGTTTAGTTTGGTTTAATAAGGAAAATAACTTGTAATTTGTCAACACTTCTCAGAGTAGTTTGTAAGGTGGTGTGACATTCGACTCGTATGTTACGGGATTGAATACATTCTTCCAATTTAAAAAAAACAAAACTTATAATTTGTGTATATATTTGACGGAGATCAGCATTCAATGTTTGATTTGGCCAAGAATAAGAATAATTCATTTCATTTTTTTATTAATATATTTTCCTATTTTTATTGAATTGAGACACAAATTATACATCTTGTCAGGATTTCGAAATATATATGGTATAAATGTTAAGTAATCTTGATTTTTATGTAGTTCGATCCAAAAGAGATTTTTAGGGATACTTTGGTTTCCAAAGCATAATTTTATGCGGGGGTTTGTCCTTGGTTAGAGTTTATCATTGTATTCTGGCTAGGAATTCTCTGCCCCATTCAATATTCTTTTTCCTATCTTATCAATAAAAAAATGACATGTATTAAATTTTTAATTAAAAAATTGTAACTTAAAATAAATAGTGGAATTCACAAGTAAAAAATATACACGTGGCAAGTATCTATTCGTGGGGACACAGAACGGGGACAGACGATTTTTTGCCTTGTGTTCTCTATTCATACTTTTTTAAAATATTTATTTTTAAGAAGGGAACTATATCTATTAAAAAAATAAGTGAATTTAAGTTGGAGAATTTGAATTCAAATATATCTACTACTTAGAATTCAAAATTAAGGTCAAATTTTAATAAAAATTTCATATAAATAAAAAAGCTCAAATACAATGTTCTTAGATTGAACCACGTAAATCTTATTGACTTCTTTTCAAGAGTAAGGTAAATATTCATTTATGAAACTCAAGAATTGCAAAGGAGTGGAGGAAACCAAGATAATATTCTAGCCATTTGTTAGAGGAACTAGTCCTTATAGCCATATTAAGCCAATTTGTGAGTCTACACATTACATTTTCTAGAGATATAAAATATGCTAGTGCAAGAGCTACCAAGAATCCTTAAGGATATAATTAACAGTTTACTGTCACATTACTCTATTACTTGGTATCCCAAAATTAAGAAATTCGAATTATTTAGAATGACTCCGAATAATTTTTTTTTAATATTATTAAACCGTTTTGAGTTGCATAAAATCTGAATTAATGTTTGTGAAAAAGTTGTGGGCACACAAAATTTTGAATCTATTGATGAAGTCCAACACAATGCTACCCTTAATGGTCGATTTGAATGGTACACAAATTTTAAATCGAAGGATATTCGTGGATTGTAAAAATTTGCAAGAGTAACATACACGAACTTGAGAATGGATTTTCACAATACTTTAATGAGATGCTTTATACATGAGTTGAATTTTTACAGTCCGGTCTTATGCTGAACAACTTTTTTTAGTACATACAGAATGCTTGAAGACAGTTGTCCCGAATCACATTACAGGTGTTCTGAAAATAAAAAAACACGACAAGTGTTCTGATGCTCAAACAGACGTCCGTTTTAAATCAATTTTAAATGTCAAAATTTTAATTTAACAAACGAGAAAAATTTTACTCGTTCAACAAATGTATAATTATTTCGTTCCGTATTAGAGTCACCGTCAAATTTTTATTCATGAGAATCTTTTCTCTACATCACCTCAAGTCTTATCAGTTCGTTTATGTATTCGAACTTTTCTAGTGCTCTTTCATATGTCATATACACACAACAAAAAGCTTGGGGAGGTTGGTGGTGGTGGACGGTGGTGGTGGAGTTTTTTTTTTTTAAAAGTGCAATTTCCACCACCGTCCATTGTATTTTTTGGATGCACGCCTGCTAAGAAAAAGTTTACACAAAAATATTGGTTTTCATGAAAAGGTAGTATAAAGTTTAAAGCTGTTTCGAACCTTATAGTATATATTTCATATTTTCATTCCCTGCCTCACAATTATGATTAAAAACCCAACTATGATATGCTAGCATTTGTTCGGGAGAAGAAATTGGTTTGCCTATGATGTGGTTCACCACAGTAGAGCATACGGTTATTAGCACTGTCAAATGGGCCACTGACCCCGCGAATTGGTCCGGAATTCATATTTTTTGGACGGATTTGGACCAAACTATTCATAATCCGTTTAAACGCGGGGGACTATGGACCAAGACGGACTGAACCGGGTAGGACCGGACTAAATGCAGGCCAATCCGCTCAAAAAATTAATATAAAAAATATATAATTTTTAAAGTTTTATTTCTCTTTTTTCAGTTTTTTCAATTTTTTAAAAATAAATATCAAAAACACCTTTTTTAAGCTTTATATTATTTTTTTAATTTATTTTTACAATTTTAAAAATAAATAACAAAAAAAGAGTCATTTTTAAACTTTAATCTCTTTTTTTAAATTTATTTTTAAAAATTAATTTGGTCTGTGGACCGCCCTGTTAACCCCGCGAATTTCTTATTGACGGGTATGGATTAGGATTTTCTTGGTCCGCAAAAATTAGTCCGAATTCGGTCCAGTTCGTTTTAAGATAGTTCGCGACGGACCGGATCGGATTGACCCGTTTGACAGTGCTAACGGTTATAATGCAGAATACTACTTTTTCAATACATATGAAATATGTTTTGCACAAGTGTTACATGTTTTTGAACATGTGTTAAATCTTATTTAATAGGTGTTCTATAGACATATGTCATAAAGTTGAAACATGTATTTTTTCGTTATAAACACATGTCCTTGGGCATATACCACTATTTTTACGTAACATGTGCTTGAAAATCACAACAGGTATCCCGTAAGAAAAAAATCTGGACCGTAAATTTTTTTATCTAATAATTCAAAACAATCAAAATTATTTCTTATATATTGAAAGAAAATATGTTATGCACTATGGTCATACTCCAACCAGATGAAGCTTATAACACGATCCAATTAGAAGGATATCGTAATCAATTTGGTAGCAACCTTCGAACATTTTTATAGGCTACTATGTTTTTACAATTTTTTTTTATCTAGAGAGCTTGGAAACTTATGTTTCATATTGGAAGTCAAGCTTAAGGTCAAAATTCGATGATATATATATATATATATATTCAGAGTTTTTGATGCATTTACAAAAACAAAATCACTGAACTAGATTACTTTAGACCTCGGTTTTATTTTATCTAGGTCTGTATTGTGTTGTACAGAATAAAACTGATAATTGACACAAAATTACTTCTTTAAGTGACTTGTACTTGTAACTTTACGGTGGATAAACTTTCGATGGTGAGGTATAGGGTTGTAAATGAGTCAAACTACTTGTAAATAGCTCGTGAGAAGCTTGGCTCTAGTTCAATGTTGATCGAGTTTGAGCCAAGCCTGAATTTAACTTTGTTACTAAACGAACCGAGCTCAAGTTTTATGATGTTCGGCTCGAAATTGATAACGACTCGGATTGTTAGTTCGAGCTCGAGCTTGAGTTCAACAATAGAGAGTTTTATAGTATAACTTTTAGTACTGTAAATTTGGAATACGTTTTGTATATAGTAACAACTGTTATTTTTTGCATACTAACAACTGTTATTTTTTGCAAATTAACAATTGTTATTTTTCACACATTAACAACTGTTATTTTATTTTAATAACAGTTGTTATATCAATTTTGGTAACAACTGTTATTCATTTTTCACTAACAGTTGTTAAATATGTTTCTTACAATTGTTAGTTAGTTTGCAATATAGTTTTTTTTTCATTATTTAGAAATCACATAATGTGGGTTATTGTATGCTTATAGTTAAATCTAAAACAGTGGGTTTAACATTATGTATATTAATTTTTGGTCATTTTATAAATACCATCTTGTTTGAATAATTTCTATTGATCAAATACATTAATCAATTTTCGTCCACAAACAAATAGTATTCATATATTTTAACAATAATAAAGGAAATTTTTCAATAAATATATTAATCATGATATTTGAATATAATGACCCTAAAATGGTATCATGTATATAATTTAGGTGACTACTCATAGGAGAACCTAGAATTATATTATTTATATTCAATATAATTGCATGTGTTGTTTTAAATCTAAAATTCTTGTATCCACGTTTGCAGTTAATATACTATCAACCATGGACGAAGATAGGGGAGGCGACCGCCCCCGAGATTTTTAAAAATATTATTAGGAATAGTAAATTTTATCAGTTTAGCCCCAAGAATTTTTTAAAAATACTACTAGGTATACTGTTGCAGTTTCATCCCCCAACACCAAATTCTTTACTTCGTCCCTGATGAACAGTCAAGATTAAGCCTAGAAATCTAGAATTCGGTCATCTCTCTAACTATAAACAAAAGTCTTTGTCCATTACAAATGTAAATTGAAAGTCATATATACAACACATTTTAAGTTTATAGGCAAAGAGAGAAAAGCCATTTTCCATTTTTTGTAGCAGTTGATAGAATCAAAATCTCTGTACATCAGAATGTCTGGAGGTATGTTTTAATCTTATTGTATACAATATTATATTTGTGATAATCATGTGATTCTAGATTTTAGGATTATGGATGGCAATGGGGTTGGGTGAATTGGAGATCTAGACCGGCCCAGCCCGGTTGGACAGGAGATTCCCCAGTTTAAGTTGGGGTGGGGATGAATTTGGCCCTGCAGGGCTGAAGACGGGTGAAATAATATCCTCGTATGACCAGTCTAAAATACTAAATAAAAAGAGCATAACATACCTATAAAATGAAATAGACGTCTAATTGGAGAAGATCGCGTGATTAAAATCTTTTTGGGACTCCCATTCAAAAGCTAACCATGAAGCTATGTAGGAGTTATTGGCTCGGATCGAAGTACAAATTCTAATTATACTAAGCTCTAATATCAAGACTTTAGATATAAGTGACAGCTAATCAATTTTTCATAATAATAATAATAAAAAAAAAAAAACCTAAGAAGCAGACAAGCCAAGCACGTGACCTGCCAGAAACTTTTTCCTTTGCTTTTTAGACAATGCCATCGTTCTTTCTGATCAATCCCACATATCCCTTCAGTCCAATCACTAAAATTTGTATTCAAAACCTCAAGAAGAAAATAAAAACATTTTTTTCTTAGTCATAGTCATTTTCCAAGAAATTACAGTATTAGTTTTTTGTCTATTTTATTCTTGGTGACAAGTATAAGTCATT
>JAOWBF010000015.1:10350722-10364839 GCA_028566175.1 Vinca major
ATGTAGTATTTGTCTAAGTCTAACAATGTACTACTCCGGTGTCTTAGCTCAGTGTAGGGATAGATTTTTCTCATGCGGGTTGTTTCTTTCCTTCAGCTTTTCTCAAATTAGAATATTGTATCGCAAATAATTATTCAATCAGTGATTAAGAAAGAGAATATTCGATTAAGTGATCTCTACTTTAATGATAGAAAGTGAGTTGATTCAATTCTAAGAATAGGGCCAAAAAAAAAACAAAAAAAAGGCTACACAGAGAAGTTTGTTTCGCATGATATTATGTAGTATTTGCCCAAGTCTAACCCTTCATTTCGAAATAGATTTCTTAATCGCATATTTCATAGAAAAATTGATAGATATATTTAAAAAATATATTTATAAAACAAATTAATCAAATAAAAAAATATTTCGAACAAGGTGTAACGGATATCCTATTTCCAAGGCTATGGAAATGGATGGATTTTTGGATAACCGGAAGAAATTCAAGACCTTGTTATGAGCCATAGATTTTCTCTGTCATTATCTACCAAAGAAAGGAGGAAAATATTGTCAGCCAACGAAAGGAATATATATCCTTTCACAAATAATTCAATATTAATATCGAAACAGAAGCAAAGATAGAAAAAGAAAAAAAAAACACCCCCAATTTTTGTTTTGCTCCTAGATTCAGAGTAAAATAAATAAATAAAAAAAACCTGTGAGAGAACAAAAAAATATATATATTCAAGAAATGGCAATTTCTTCTTCCTCACAGGTGTTTCTGGTTGCCGGAATCCTCATAATTCTGGCCGGCGGCAATGCGAACGCCGCCGCCGCCGCCAGCAATGTATGTGGGGCCACTAACCCGGGAGCAGAAAAGGCTCTTTGCACAGATCTGGTGAAAGGAGCAAATAATTGGGATCAAGCAATGACAAATGTGGTAAAGTCAATTATGGCTGAAGCAAAAAAGTCAAAGCCCGTTTTTGATGGGCTTCCAAGGCATTTACCTGCAACACTAAAGCCCATTAGTAAAGAATCAATGGTGGAAACTTGTCAACAAGCATATGAAAGTGTGGTTGATAATTTAAAGGAAGTTCTTAAGAATATTAAAAATGGTGATCCAATGGGCTCAATTCCAGTTGAACTTTCTGCTACTTTAGATGCTTATGGAGATTGCACTGATGGGCTTAGTGAATTTGGAGTTGATGATCCTCAAATTGATAAGGCTAGAGATATCATTCAAAAGTATTCTAGTATTTCCTTGGCTATCTCAAGCATGAAAAGGAAGATGCACTGACAAATTCCGACTCCGGATCTTCTAATATACTGTTAAATACATCAACTGATATGACAATATTACTTTATGTGTGATAATAGCATTGATGTACTAAACAATGTATTAGGAGATCCCGAATCATAAATTTTTTCTATTTTTAACTCTCTGTCAAATTGGATATTCGTATTTGTTTTAGACAGAAATAAATAAGAAAGTGGAAATTGGGAATTATGAAAAGGCTTGGGGAATATTATTGTTGGTTTGTGGGAAGATTTTTCTTTAATTTATTTTCTAATCATTCTTGTGCCTCTCTTTATAGTATAAGCATATTTTTCCCTGGTCTCTTTTTATTGTAAGCACAACTATTGTAGATGAACTTTTGTTCATGCTTTTGCCTTCCAACAAAAGGTTTTTTCAAGCTGATTTGAATCACAGTTTGTTGAAGCTTTTTTTTAAAGTACACTCTTATTTGTGTTCATTTTATAATTTACGCGCTTCTAAGATCAGACATCTTTTAAGAATAGAACTCCAAATAATTTTTTCGCTATTCACAATGTTCAAACCCAAAATCTTGCTTAACAAAAATTAAACTCATTTCACTTGAATCAACTCATCTTAATTATAATTAAAATATTGCTAAATTAACTGAATTTGTGATATCTCTTCATTACTTTCGCTATTTGAAATCGAATATTCATTTTCTAATTCAAATAGGTTGAATATGATATCATTAACAAAGATTAACTTAAAATATACTCTTCATTAAATGTAAAAGGATAAACAAATTAAGTTTTTTTTAAGTAATAAACAAATTAAGTTAGTATATACTTTTTCATTCAAAAAAAATAAAAAAAATAAAAGATTGCTTGAATTGGGTGGCAAGTGTCTCCTAAAATAGAAACATACCATCTCCTAATCCACAGCAAACGAAATTACTTTATCATTTGGTAACAATTTTCCAAAAGTTTGCCGATTTCAAAAATCTCTCCCTTAACTGCACACATGCTCCTTTTTTGCATGTAAAAAAGAAAAAAAAAATATATTCCTTTTTGAATTTTGAATTTGCTAGAAAAGTTAGAAATTAACATATGATAAATCTATCTGAATCATGAGATGTTTTATACTGATAAACTCATCTTATTTTTGTCAAGAATGCCGTAGCCCAGTGAGGCAAGCCTTAATCTGTGACCGAAAGGTTCCGGGTTCGACACCCTCCTCCTACGTGGGAAAATAAAATTCTCATAAAAAATTAAAAGTACTGACTAAAAAAAAAATTATCTTATTTCTTAACTATGACGTTAGGAGTTACATTTCTATTGAATTATATTGAGGAAAAAACCCAAAAGAGTGTAGCTTTAACTTCTGCAAAAGTGTATGGATCAAATTGACTAATGATCGAAATTAATCAATGAGGGGATCCTGTGACTTCTTTTCCTTTTTTTATTAAAAAAGTAATCTTAGGATTCTGACTTCAATCCAAAAGATGAACCCAGATAAAGAATTCGGCAATAAAAAAATTATATTTTTCCGTGAGAATGTTAAAATACTTTAGTTTTTTTTTAAAATAAAAAAGAAATTGTGAGGAAAATGAGAGAATCAAAATGAATTTTCTGCTTTCATTTTTAGAAAAAAAATTGTAGCCAACGTACATTTGTTTTATCCTCATTGAATAATACAACAATATTAGTTATTTCAAAAGAATGTGCCCAATTTTTATTAAAAGAAGACTAGTGCATTGTAATGTATTTAGCTAACTAATTTTGATTCGAAATTAGAAGTCCCGCTTTGATACTCTCTTTAGTTCGAATATGTTGTCAAACATGTGTTATGCACGCACATGTGAATTCGATAATTAAGAAAAAAAATTCTACTTAAAACTCTTTTCCCGAAGTTGTACATGTTCTGCACAACATTTAAAATATGTTCTCTACTAATAATGATTTTTGGTTTTTTGAACAAAAGTACATGATTCTTAATTTCAAAGATTGGAAAATCAAATTGTTGGAGTGTAAGACAAGAAAAAAGAAATTTGCAATTGACATAATTATTCGATCGAAAACATATATATATATATATATATATATCAAGGTGTAACGCCATTTGCTTGATTTTTATACGTTACACAAAATCAAAACCACAAAATGAGAAAAATCGAAAAAGAATCCAAAAATATGAAAGTGAATCTAGTATAGGTTCTCAGTCACGGGCCCCACGCCTCCATAACTAATTGCACGAGATCAAAACCTGAACTTTCCAAAATCAATTATTAACTGACCGTGTCCTCCTCACCTCCGACCACGTGTCCATTCCTCTCCTGTAATTATTGCTTATACTATTAAATTATAGTATTTCCCAAAAAATCTCTTCAAAACAGTCAGTCACTGATACTCACTCAGCTTCTTCTTCATAGTGAAATATCTTTTAATCCAAAATCCAATTTTTGCTATATAGATAATAGATTGCTTAAATTTCAAGGTATGTAGTAAATCCGTTAATGAAATTCTAAATTGGTGAAGAATCGATGTTATTTCTCTTTGATTGGATTATATTTTTAGAATTTGTATTGTTTTATTTGCAATTGGATGGTTAAATTAGAGTTTAATTCTCTTTTTGCTTGAATTTCCATTTCATATTTGCTGAAAGTTTGGATATTTGCATTATGAGTGTTGATTATGCTCACATTTATGATATTTGTATCATTGTATATTTGTATGTCTATATGCGAAGGAATGAAATATTTCTGACTGGTAACAATATGTTTTGGGTTTGATAACTTCTCTTGCGATAATTAAAATATTTTTGAAAAATAGTATGTCTATATGTTAGATTAGGTTATTTGTATTCTAATATTGATTTTGAAATTGAATATTTGTATGAATTGGTCTTGATCATATGCAATTCTTTAAGAAGAGCAAAATTCAATATTTGATGATGCATATCTTACTAATTCAATATATAGTGTGTCAGATGTATTTGTATGTATATATGATAAATAAGATTGTATTTGGATTGATTTTTAGTTTGAGAATTTTTGTCTTCAGTTTCGTAAAAATAGATTGTTTGGTTTCAATCATATGCTCTTCATCAAGAAGAGCAACATTCAACCTTTGTTTCTGTGTATCTTACGAATTACGAGTTCATAAGCTTTTGTTTTGGTAATTGGATTTGTATTTTAATACATTCTTCACATTTGCTTACATATATAGATGCAAATATGGTCATTGTTGTTGTTAATTTGTAGAGTATAGAGTATTGAAATACAGAAAGATGGATATTTGATGTTAGAATGTTTATAGGTTTTCTTTTTAGGCGTGTGAACATGAGTAATTCGATAGGGAATAACTTGCTACACCAGAGTTCTCTTCCTTCAACAGTGCTAGAGACTCAATGCAGAATCAATTCTTCCAGCATTGGGGGCAATACATTATTATCACCTCAAGCAACTTCTGGGGCACGAAAATCGCCTTTATTAACCGAGTTTCGTGGTTGTAAATTGACTGTGAAGAAAAATAAATTACCTATGGGAAAGCATCGGTCCGTTTCAGGTTTCCCTCAGGCTGTTTTAACCACTGATCCCTCCTCTGAGGTAACTTGGCAATTTTGTATGGTACTATTGTTTTTCTTAATCAAGTCATGAAGATGGAAAATGTTAGTTTATTGCTTTAGTTTGTATATTGTTTCAGATTTTTTTTTTACCTTTTCTCTGCATTTTAATCATCAGGGTATCTTTATGTTCAAGAGACCGCTTTTCTTACATTTTTGCAAACAGTAAGTAGTTGAGATGATTTATTGAAATATATCATATATGTGTAGAAACCATATGGAAGAAAACAGAAGTTCGGATGAGCATAAGTTGACATTTCATGCAATCACGTGTTTCTTTAGGCAGCCTGTTTTGTAGACGTTATGAAAGTATGGTGATGATTGTTTATTGCTTTCTAGCAGATTGCTGAAAAGTTCAATCTCGATGGAAATGTTGAGTTGCAGGTACGTCTTGCTATTGTTGCCTTCGTAATCTATGGAAAGATTGGATTGTTTTCTAACATATTTCATGTCATTTGCATCTATGATTGGGCAGGTTGATGTTAAGGCCTGTACTTCTAGTTCTCCGACAATTGTAGATATTAAGGTCACAAGTAATAGCAATAGCCTAGTACTCCACTGGGGTGCTATACAATCTAGTAAAGGGTAACAATAAATTATATGACATTTGAGCTTCTTTGACCTTAAATCATTTCCTGGCAGTGTCAAACATTTCTGTATTTTTCTTTTTTCTTTTTTGTTGCAGAAACTGGGTGCTTCCTAATCGTCGTCCAGATGGAACTAAAATATATAAGAATACAGCACTTCGAACTCCTTTTGTTACAGTAAGTTTGAGTTAGCTTTAAAATTCACCTGATGGAATCAAATAAGTCCTAAAGTTTTATGAATCTTGTTTTCTCTAATTTATTCAGATAAAGTTTCATATAACTAATTTATAATTTCATTCACAGTCTGGATCCATTGCCTCAATAAGAATTGAGATTGAAGATCCTGATATACAAGCTTTAGAATTTCTTGTTGTGGATGAATCCCAGAATAAATGGTAATCCAAAATTCATACACCTCCTATCTGTATCACGGAAAAGCATCTAGAATAACCTTTTCCTTCTTTGTTTGTTCTCTCTTTAGGTTTAAGAATAATGGTGGCAACTTTTTTATCAAATTACCTGCTGGAGGAGGATCACAGGTCCCAGATATATCAGTGCCAGAAGATCTTGTGCAGGTTCAAGCATATTTGAGGTGGGAGAGAAATGGAAAGAAGATGTATACTCCTGAACAAGAGAAGGTGGTCCTAACCTTCTTATTTATCTAGAAACAATAGTTCTTTTCTGAAATTTTAATGACCTTGGATGATTTATTTATCTTCAGCTTTGAAAAAAAGTATTGCTAGTGTCTTTCTAGTAATTTTGATGTTTGTTATTACTCTTCGACAGGTGGAATATGAGGCAGCACGTAAAGAGCTACAAGAGGAAATAGCAAGGGGTACATCTGTTGCGGCTATTCGAGCTAGGCTGACGAAAACTGATGCAAAAGAAAGCAAGGAGGATAACCCCCTTCCAGAGAAGAGCGGTATACCCGATGATCTTGTACAAATACAAGCTTTTATAAGATGGGAGAAAGCTGGGAAGCCAAATCTTTCTCCAGAGCAGCAACTTGTAAGGCTCAAGTTTTACTTTTACGCGTGGTTGGATATATATTGATTCACTATTGACATTTGAACATAAGCAAGGACATGAATGACGTTGCTTACTCATGTGTAAAGCATGAAACCTGGATATTCACTATTCACTGCTGATGTTATTTGGACGCTTAATTGAATTGCTACATACTAACAGAAAGAGTTTGAAGAAGCAAGAAAAGAATTGCAACTTGAATTGGAGAAAGGTACTTCACTTAGTGTGATACAAGAAAAGATTACCAAAGGTGAGATAAAAACAAAGGTCGCAAAGCAACTGAAGAGAAAGAGCTATTTCACTCCCGAAAGAATTCAACGGAAGAAGAGGGATATAATGCAAGTTCTGACTAAGTATTCTTCTCAAGCTGGAGGTGAAAGCACTTTCGAGGAACCAAAAGCTGTAGAACCAAAAGCTTTATCTACAATTGAGCTATTTGCTAAGGCAATTGAAGAACAGATCGATGGTTCCCCTTTAAACAAGAAAATATTTGATCTTGGAGATGCGAAAGTTCTGGTGAGAATATAATCTGGTAGATTTTCTGGGAAAAGGAAATTTTGTCTGGATAAGATTATTTTTTGATCCATTTTATATTTCAAGGTACTTGTAGCGAGGTCATCCAGCAAGATGAAAGTGTATCTGGCTACAGATATTAAAAAGCCAGTTATTCTTCACTGGGCATTATCCAAGAAACCAGGGGAGTGGCTGGTGAGAAATTATTTAGTTCTTATTTCTCCTTAACTACATTTCACTCATTTGTAAATGATGAAGTAAATTCCTTTTGACATTTTTGTAGGCGCCGTCTTCAAATGTATTGCCCCCTAGTTCAGTTACTTTAGATCAGGCCGTTGAAACAAACTTTTCAGAGAGTTCAAATGACTTGAAGGTGTGCTGAAGTTAATTTGCCAGACTTTATGTTCTTTGAATTCTTAATTCTTAATGATTAACCTTGGACTATAATCAATAACAAATCACTTTGTAATTTCAATTTCAGGTTCAATCATTAGAACTAGAACTTGAAGATGGAACATATGTGGGGATGCCATTTGTTCTTTTGTCTAATGGGAATTGGATAAAGAACAAGGGTTCAGACTTTTATGTTGAATTTGGTGCTAAATCTAAACCATTGCAGCAGGTATCCTCTCAGATTCATCTTTTATCTTTTCCCTTGAACATCATCTTGATGTGATGACTAAACTCCTTTTGCAAACTAGAGTGTCGGTGATGGCCAGGGTACAGCTAAACATTTGCTAGATAAGATAGCAGAGATGGAAAGTGAGGCTGAGAAGTCTTTTATGCATCGGTAAGGAATTTCCGTAGATTATTATTTATTTATCCACTGCTTTACGGTAGTTTGAAGATCCTGAATCTTTATAAAATCCTTAGTATGATAATAATTTATTGCCCTTTGCTCAATGTGGAATGTTTTCTAAGAATAATTTCTGGTAAAAAACATTTCTCATCAGTTTTTCTTGTGTTTTCAAATAAGTTTACCTTAACTTGACTCGTTGCGGATTTTTTCATTAAATTCATGATTTTAGTCATCGACTAGTCTTACATTTTTTTAATAACTCATCGACTAGTTGGATCTCAGTCTGGCAATCATTGTACTTTACTTTCTTTCAGATTTAATATTGCTGCAGACTTGGTGGAAGAAGCTACTAGCGCTGGTGAATTGGGACTTGCTGGCATTCTTGTCTGGATGAGATACATGGCAACAAGACAGTTGACGTTGAATAAAAATTACAATGTCAAGCCACGGTATAAGTCCTATTGGATTATCATTTAATTCATATTGTCAATTTCCTTTCTCAGTGGTGAGGACTTCTGAGGATAAGTTTGCCAGTGCAATGCTCATTTCAGCTGGACGATCAAATTTCAATTTTTACTAGTTCACTTTGCCTTTTTTTGAAGTCTTTTGCAGTAAATAGTACTCCCATTCTGCCAATCAAGTTTCGTGCTTTGAGAATCTTGTTTAACATGAGGGATCAGTTTCATTTCCTTTTAACATGAAGGTTTTTTTCTCTGTATCAATGATTCTCTCTTTTCCTTCTTTCGGACAGTGAGATTAGCAAGGCCCAAGACAGGCTTACAGACCTTCTTCAGAATGTTTACGCAAGTCAACCTCAGTATCATGAATTGTTACGAATGATAATGTCAACTGTTGGCCGTGGAGGTGAAGGAGACGTGGGACAGCGTATAAGAGACGAGATTCTGGTCATTCAGGTTTTTACTCACTCTCTTGGGGGGCCTCCCATGGATATTCTAGAATACCTTTCATTAATATAATTTCAAAAGGCATTCTACATTATTTCAGAGGAAAAATGAATGCAAGGGTGGAATGATGGAGGAATGGCACCAGAAGTTGCATAATAACACAAGTCCGGATGATGTCGTAATCTGTCAGGTATTGAAATTTGAATTCTGTGCTTAGATTTCTCTTTCCGGCATCCATCTCCTCGTTTCCTACGATTTTTCTCAGAGAGTTTTATTCACCTTTTCTGCAGGCACTAATTGATTATATCAAGAACGACATGGACATTAGTGTTTATTGGAAAACCCTGAATGAAAACGGAATAACGAAGGAACGCCTTCTAAGCTATGACCGTGCCATCCATTCTGAACCAAATTTTAGGAGAGATCAAAAGGAGGGCCTTCTCCGTGATCTTGGGAAGTACATGAGAACACTGAAGGCAGTCCATTCTGGTGCTGATCTTGAGTCTGCAATTTCAAATTGTACGGGTTATAGAGCAGAGGTAATAAAATCAATTTGATGTTTGATTTCACAATGCAATATCTTTATTTCATAATGTTGTTTTTCTCTACTGTTTTGTTTAAAAGATTTCTTGATTGTCAACAGGGAGAAGGTTTCATGGTTGGGGTACAAATAAATCCTGTACCAGGGTTGCCATCTGGATTTCCGGTACTATACAGTGAATTAGACTAATTTCTCAGCAGTCTAATACACGCTCATTTTTTTAACTCGTAATATCATACCTTAAAACTCTTCCTGTAGGAACTCCTTCGGTTTGTTTTGCATCATATTGAAGATAAACAGGTGGAGCCCCTCCTTGAGGTATGTGGATATCTCTAGTGAGTTATTCTATGTTATTTGTTGTTTTAAGGATTTATGCAATACTCAACCTTGTTCTGTTAGGCTTCGCTCTTTTTATTTAATAAATGGGCTGAAGTTCACCTCTCCAGGCTTTGCTAGAGGCTCGTCAGGAGCTTAGACCAATGTTGTTTAACCAAAGCAATCGTCTTAAGGATCTTATATTTTTGGACATTGCACTGGATTCTTCAGTTAGAACAGCTGTTGAGAGGGGATATGAGGAGCTGAATAGTGCTAGTCCCCAGGTTACTGTCTCTCTTGAACAATGATTTGTTGAATATCAATGTAAATTGTTGTCTGGTTTTCTTCTTCCGTCTTTAGGATATAGATAGAGAAATACAGCTTATTCTGTCTTAATTATGCTTCTTTTTTATTTCACAGAAAATTATGTACTTCATCTCTCTTGTCCTTGAAAATCTCTCGCTCTCAGTCGGCAATAACGAAGATCTAATCTATTGCCTGAAGGTAACTCTGCCGCTAGCTATTTCAGTAGTCATGCTAATCTGTATTTTGGATGTAAAACCAAGCTAGAATACTAATATTTCTTGAATCCTAAGTTTATGCTTGATCTTAAATTTGTCATTTCCTAAGTAACAAACATAGCACAACTCTCACGGATGAGTTCCTGGTCAAGACGAAAAGCTTTATGGTCAGAGGTTCAGTTATTTAAGACTTCCATCGTAGTCTTGCCCAATAATTGTTTTGAAACTTTTTCTCTGGTATGGCCAAGAAAATCGTCACCCACCCCACCCACTCACCCACCCCCAAATTCTTGTGATCTCCATGTTTATACATATCAATTTACCAACATGTAATATCATCATGAGTATGAGCACGAGCCACTTCATCTTGAACAAAAATAGGAAACAGAAGAAATTGATATGTTTTATGTGATTAATTTCGTTTGCCCACTGCCTTTCTGTTTCCATGGAGTAACTATTTTACATTCTTTTTCTTCATTAAGGGATGGGATCAAGCAATAAATATGTCAAAAAATGGACAAGAGCATTGGGCATTATTTGCAAAGTCGGTGCTTGACAGGACAAGACTTGCACTCACAAGCAAGGCAGAGTGGTACCACCAGTTATTACAGCCATCTGCAGAATACCTTGGTTCGAAGCTTGGTGTGGACGAATGGGCGGTATTTGAATCAAATTAAAACCTAAAGATTTTAAAGAAAAACGTGACCAGTAATATGAACGATCTTAGTTTAATACTATTATTTCTCAATGTAGGTTAATATATTCACTGAAGAAATGATTCGCGCCGGATCTGCTGCTTCTTTATCTGCTCTTCTTAATCGGCTAGATCCTGTTCTTCGGGAAACTGCACATTTGGGAAGGTGTGTAGACGCATAGTTATTAAATTGCTAGCCATTTAAATGCATCTATGTAAAGATATGAAGTCATCATTTCTAGATTCTGGGTGCTATCTTCCAAATTATCTCGTGTGGTGAACAATAATTTTGTGATAGTGAAAACAATAAAGAAGTGTTTTAAAGGTCTCATGTTTCTCATTTTCACAAAACAAGTGTAAAAATCTGCAAATTTGTGGGTCCCAAACAGTTGGCAGGTTATCAGTCCGGTTGAAGCTGTTGGATATGTCGTAGTTGTGGATGAATTGCTCTCTGTTCAGAATAAAACTTACGACAGACCAACAATTTTGGTGGCAAAGTCTGTAAGAGGGGAAGAAGAAATTCCTGATGGTACTGTTGCTGTGTTAACACCAGACATGCCGGATGTTCTCTCTCATGTTTCTGTTCGAGCAAGAAACGGCAATGTAAACATCTTGAACAAAATGCTTGAGCCCAAAAAGATTACTGTTGGAATGAGATACTCAATTCTCATCCCTTTAAAATTATTTTGTCGTCTTGGCAGGTTTGCTTTGCAACGTGCTTTGAATCCAGTATATTGGCGGATCTTCAAGCAAAGGAAGGAAGATTGTTGTCTTTAAAACCGACATCCGCTGATATAGTTTACAGGTGGACTGATTTTCTTGACATGAACTTTATTCAGCTACTTTTTTGTTGTCTCGTGCTGAACCTTTTACTATTATGAAATTTTTCACCATAGTGGATTCTTTTGAATTATAAAATATTTATACAAGTCATCCTTAATTGTAGTGAGGTGACTGAAGGCGAGATAGCAAGTTCGAGTAGCTCAAATGAAGCTGCCTCACTGCCAACCGTATCTTTAATTAAAAAGCAGTTTTGTGGTAAATATGCAATATCATCTGAAGAGTTCACTAGCGAAATGGTGAGCTAGCCAATTACTATTTGATCTCTCTTTTCTTACTAAAAGATGTACAGAAGATTCAGTATATACAGCTTCAGCTGACATTTAAACTTGTCTAGATTGGAGCTAAATCACGCAATATTGCGTATCTAAAAGGAAAGGTTCCATCCTGGGTCGGGATTCCCACTTCAGTTGCACTCCCATTTGGAGCTTTTGAGAAAGTTCTCTCAAATGGTTTAAATCAGGTTTCCCTCTTTTAAATACTTAAATAAGTTTTATTAATCGTGAGTTTTTATTTATTTATGTCATAAATTTCAGCGGTAATATTGTGCTTTCTATCAATTCTAAGAAAAAGATTGCTAGATAACACCGTGATGTAATGTCAATTTTAAATTGCAACTGACAGAAAACGGCAGTCAAACTGGAAGCTCTGAAAAAAAAATTGCATGATGGAGATGTCCAAGCTCTCAGTGAAATTCGCAGGACCGTCTTGGACCTTGTGGCACCACCAGAACTGGTATGGTAACTCTGTGACTTCTTTTACTTTTGTATTTGAGTTGTTAGTTCTAAAAATAGATACATGAGTAAAGTTTTGATTTGCGGTTTTTTTTAGATCAAGGAACTTAAAGACAAGATGCAGAGTTCTGGTATGCCTTGGCCTGGTGACGAAGGTCAGGAGAGATGGGAACAAGCATGGACGGCTATCAAGAAGGTAGGGCAACATAACCCGTACCAAAAAAATGCATATACACGTCTCATATTTGTCTCAATTAGCATCAATTAAACAAATTTATGGGTTGGACCTTTACCTATTTTTCTTCATTTTCTAGGTGTGGGCTTCAAAGTGGAACGAGAGAGCATACTTCAGCACTAGAAAGGTCAAACTTGATCACGACTGTCTTTGCATGGCTGTCCTTGTTCAAGAGATCATAAATGCTGATTATGCCTTTGTTATCCACACTACAAATCCATCTTCAGGAGATTCATCTGAAATATATGCCGAGGTAATGTATCACTACTTTGCTATTGCATTTCAATTTAATTATCGATGCCTTTGTGCTACGTTAGCAAAAATAGAATGAACTGGTAGCTGGTACTCCGGATAATTTAGATTATTTGTAACGTTATACCTCTCGTATAAAGAGGAACATAGCCAAAGTTTAAGGTTATCCGTTAAAATTATGTTGAGATTAATGGAAATCTCTGGTTTGACCATAAGCAGAAAGAAAATCCTTTAAAATACAAGTTTCGTCCCCCTAAATATTATTGAAATAAAACTTTTATATAGTTCTTTGATATGTGTTTATGTACAACTTGTCCCCCAAACACAAAGTTGCCCTTGGTTTGACCTCTGGAAGAATGGTCGTAACAACCAGATTTTGCATTTTTTTTAAAAGTCTTCATTCTGGAACAGGTGGTGAAGGGCCTTGGAGAAACTCTTGTAGGAGCATATCCTGGTCGTGCGTTGAGTTTCGTCTGCAAAAAGAATGATCTCAACTCTCCTCAGGTGTGTAGTCAAAAAAATTAAGCCGACAGAATACTAATGATTGTTTTGTTCTTGTGCATGAACTGTGATCACATATTTGAAAATTTTCAGGTTTTGGGTTATCCCAGCAAACCTATAGGACTTTTCATAAGGCGGTCTATAATCTTCCGATCTGATTCTAATGGTGAAGATCTGGAAGGCTATGCTGGTGCAGGACTCTATGATAGGTAAATTCACAAAGAAACTTGCTTTAGATATGGCATATATATACTTATTTTTTTACAATAAACCAACATGATTTATACTCGTCTGCTTATTATTATTATCAGTGTTCCAATGGACGAAGAAGAGAAAGTCGTGCTTGATTATGCGTCAGACCAGCTTATAAACGACAGGAACTTCCGTCAAGAAATCCTTTCTAACATAGCGCGTGCAGGGTATGCAATCGAGGAGTTGTATGGATCGCCTCAAGACATCGAAGGTGTAGTAAGGGATGGAAAAATTTATGTTGTCCAGACAAGGCCTCAAATGTGAGCCTATGCATCCATCCTGCTGCTCTATAGTTGATCATGGAACATAACTTAAGTTCATTTATCTTTTTCTTTTCTTTTTTTAAACAAGGCTAAGAAGAACAGAAAAAGGACCAGTCAATGGATATTTGGAGAGAGGCATTGCCCTTCTGCTTATGGTCTGTACTTTTATTTATTTATTACGTTACACATACATTGAATAATGAGTTATTGGTACTCCCCGTATATGTAATACGTGCTGCAATAGAAATGTTACATAATCTGATGAAATTTAATTTTTAATTTTT
>JAOWBF010000015.1:10404023-10420715 GCA_028566175.1 Vinca major
ACTAGGTATGCACTTACCCTACACGTTATCATAACCGTTTATAATATATGACTTAACATAAATAATAAATTATTTGACATATTTTGTTCAATTTTGTTCAATTTCGTTTGATTGTTTTTAAATACTTATTAATCACATAATTAATTTTCTTTTATAACATATAGTTATTTATTTAGTAACAACATAAAATATAATATATTATTATTTCATTTGATCGGGTCGGGCAACACGATATTTTTTCGTACCGTGTCTGTACCAACTCTTATTAGACAATACTGGTCTAGTCCAATAATTGAAGTGTATTAAGCATATACCGACCAGATTTGCCACCTCTACCTCCGACCTACTGGTGGGAGAGTAAGTGACTAATTCTACTTACATAATAGATAATAAAAAAATTATAATTATGAATGAAGGTAACTTTAGAAAGTTTTCTAAATCGAATGAAGTACTTAAGAAACTGAAGTATATTGAAATTTGAAATACTCTCTCCATTCCTTAACATAAGTCGTTTAGAATATTTAATAAAAATTAAAAAAAATGATTAAAATGCCAATATTATTATTTTAAAAAGAAATAATGGTATACAAATCTTATTTTAAAGTGAAATATCACTGTTTTGATTAAGAAAATACCTTGTTTTTTAATTTCTTAATTTTTCACTACATGTTTTAAATGACTTATATTTAATGGATGGAGGTAGTATTAAAAAGTTGGGAAGGAGAAGGATGATGCTCATTTTTTAGGGGTGAAAATGGTATGTATCCATTTTTGTGCCCAACCAATAAGAATTCATCATTGATCATTTTTTGTAATTATATATACACGTGAATTATAATTAGTTGAACGCAGAAATAAGTAAACAAACAGGTACACGCGATAATTTGCCTTTTTGAGGCATTTGCTGCTCATTTGAAAGTGATCCTTTTTTGGTTACTCATTTGTGGTTTTCTCTGAAAAATCACACAAATGCCTTGTCCCAAATAACTCCTGGTGGTCTTAAAATCCTCCAGCAAAATCGGGCAAACCAAAGATTATTTCTTTCTAGAAAAATACATTATTTATTATTTATTTTTTTTGAGTTTTGAAGTTCTTGGGAAAATTATGAAGGAATTGGAATGGAAGAGAGCCTATGATAATTCAATATCGTAGAGATCTTGGCCAGGTCCCTCATTAGGTATGTATGAACTTTGACAGCGATCTATATTTGGATAAAGTTTCATTTTGAAATTCATTTTTTTCCACACAAAATTTACCTTACACGAATCTCAATAAAAAAAATCAGATAGAAACTCTATCAAATTCCACCGAATAAGGTTTGGTTTGTGATTTCATATGTTATTTTGCAATGCTATACATATCCATCATGTTTTATACATTGGACATTAGTTTGGCTTCTAACCTTTGTGATTCTTTTGTTGTTTCATGATATAACATTGTTTTTTCTTCACTACATTTTAACATGAATTAGAAAAATGTCCTAACATGGAATGTCATGATCAGTTTCTGATATTCCAGAAGGCAGAATCTCTAAGGGACCTGTAAAAAAAAAAGGAAAATAGGATGGCTAGTTCAAGCTCGAGCTCGAAGCCCTTACAAATTCCGAAATTTTCTGGAGAAAACTTCGAAATCTGGGGAGTGAAAATGAGAACATTCTTACAATCAGAAGATCTATGGGAGATTGTGGAGATTGGGTATATAGAACCATTCTTAGCCTCAAAATTAACATATGGAGAAGAGAATCAAGTTAGAGAAAACCTTAAAAAAGATGCAAAAGCACTTTACTATCTCCAACAAGGTGTTTCAGATGATATATTTCCAAAGATTATGGAAGCCACAAAAGCTAAACAAGCATGGGAAATTCTTCATGAAGAATTTAACTATGGAAATATATCAAGTAGTTGTGAAGAAGAAGATGAGCAACAACAAGAGAAGCATTTGAATAATGCAATGTTTCCTTATGCAGCTTCTCCACCCTATGCTTTTGGTTACCCAATGGCTAGCCCTTATAATCAAGGTCATTACCCTCCCTATGGTCCAAGTTACCCTGTGGCTTACTCTCCCCCACCCCCTCCTCCCCAAGCATATAACAACCCTGCATTTCAAACCACTTGTCAATATAAAAAAGCAGGCGATTTCGTAAACATATTGAAAGGTGGCAAAATGAAGCAAGTTTTCAACACACTAGAATCCACACTTGGAGCCTCAAAGGTAAGGGCTATTAATCTCTAAAGAGATATGAGAATCAAGATTCCAAGATGACTAAGAAAACAAATTTCTAATACCGTGAATCTCATCATCGGTCTCACAGGACATCAATCAACCTATGGCTATGCCATACAACCTGCAGATACCAAATTCTGGAGCCATCATTGGCCCCCAATTTGTGGTTTCATATCCTCTTGATTTGAAGATCACAAGAAAGATATTTACCGTCTCAGAAGGGAATTTTTCTGTTACTGATATGAAGGGTAACTCACTATTTAGTGTACAAGGGAAGTTCTGGACATTGCATGACAGACGTACCTTGCTCGATGCTTATGGGGACCCTCTTGTCAATTTTCATCAAAAGGTAGTGTGCTTTATAGACTCTTTATTGATCTTCTTTCTTCATACCAATACAAATGCTTCAAAAGCATAATTTGTTGTGTTTCAGACCATAAGTTTGCATGATAGATGGGTTGCTTACAAAGGAGAAAGCACAAGATCTCAAGATAAGCTTTTCATGGCAAAAAGGTCGTCTATGGTCCGACTAAAGAAAACCTTAAAAGTATTCTTAGCAACAAGCAAGAAGGGAGACAGATGTGATTTCAAAATAAAGGGGAGTTGGTACGACAAATCATTCATCATATACACTGGAAAGACCAATATAGTTATTGCAGAAGTAAGAAAGCGCGAAACTCATTTAAAAAAACTAACCAAATTTTGTTTTCATTTCCATTTACAGTACCTTACTGATATTGTTCATTATGCAGATGCATAAGAATCTTAGCATTCAGAGTCTTGTCCTTGACAAAGACAATTTCGTTTTGACAGTGCACCCAAATATCGACTATGCCTTTATCGTTTCTCTCTTAGTGATGTTTGATGGAATTATCCAAGATGACAGAGACGATGGTCTTGTTAAAATTTTCTAGCCAATTATGCTTTCTTCGGAAGTAAGATGAAAAAATGACATCTTCTCTTTAATCTTTGTTCACTTTAGCTAACGCTTATTTCTGGGTTTCGATACATGTTTCCAGAATTGATTCAGACAGCCTAAATGTGAGATTCTATTGTGTCGAGAAGAGAATGTTCAGCACAGGAAGTCTAATGTTCATCTAAGCCCCTCTGTGCATTGTAGAGATTAGACGGATACTTTTGTCCTCCAGCAATATTCCTTTGTAATTAATTAAAATAACAATACAGAACTCTTCAGGGGAGGCAAGGGATATAGTGATCCTGTTTATATTATTTCATATTTTGCTCTTTCTAGTCCAGGGGATAACTCTCACAAATTTCATGCAACTAGAAAATTAAATGCCACAAAATTATCTAACTAATATCATTGCCAATCTTATTGAGCTTTAATAAGCTTATATTCTGGATAATAATTTGATAAAACCACATGATTTCCATAAAATACAAAATGCCAAGGACAATATTTCCACTTTTAAGCCAAAAAGTCGGTGCCTCACATGGATGTTTATCAAAGAAAGCACAAACGAATTATATTCCAAACAAAAAACAGGTTCCACATTGAGAAATGCATACAAAGATCAAAGTAAATATTTTGATTATGAAAAAGAACATCATTTCATAAGAGAAATTGAATATTATTATGTAACTGAGTGAGGCATGATGCTAACAACAAACAGAGGATACAGATACTAAGAAACTACACAAAATCATCAAGGTAGATACACTTCTCTGTCTGACCTCCAGTTATAGTAAGGGAAAATTATGCATTCAATGAGCCCGGAGGAGCTTCGCGTTTGTACCTCAGTTGATTGTAGACCAAAGTCTATTGCTGGCTTCTTTGATGAAAAACTTATCAATACTCCAGCTTTTAAATCAGTCTCAGCTCATATTCACCAGCCATTGTAATATATCTCACCCATGGAAGAGCCTGATAGCCACTTTTTTCAATAATCTTCAAATAACGAACCTATAAAATAAATCAATTATCATTAAGTGAGATGTATAGTTTTAAGATAATGACACAATTCTGATGCAGCGAACTAAGAAAAAAACAAAGTAGTCCTCTCAATCAACCGAGTCCAAGAAACCAATGATGTAAACGGGTAGTAATTAATCCCATGTTAAGCCAATGTAGTTTAACAGCAAAGGGCTGCCACTCACAACATTGATCTGTTGTGAAGGCTCTCTGAGTATAACGCAATTTTTTGCTTTTATCTTTTCATTTCTAAAATTTTAAATTTATCTTTACCTAGATTTTTCTTCAAACTCATTACATGTCTCAAGCTGAGGCAAAAATGAAAAGTTCAAATATGTTAATGGAAACTCAAATGTCATTCAGCAGGCAAATAGATCAGTGCATCATATGTAAGTTCTGAATTTGCAGATATTTTTTTACCCTATCCTTCAGTAAAAGTTTTCATTTGACTCCATGTAAGCAAAATAACCTAAATGTTTCCAGGGCACGAATATCAACATCAAGTTTCCAACGAAGCCAAAACAGAATACATTAGAATAAGTGAGCTTGTTAGTGGGACAAACAAAGATGTTTATGCATGCAATGCTCATCACGTTCGAGATTAAATTAAACACAAAGCGTAAAGGTCAAACAGGTTCTGATATCAAACAATGCTGCAAAAATGTCTATCTAATAAGTAAAAAGCTATCTCCAGAAAGGTTACCTGTATCCCTGAGACAGTAAAATAAGGTATTTCAAATTTCACACGAATTGGAGCTTTTCTCTCGGGGACTGCATCTTCAGCTGTTATACTGGGAAGACTAAACTCAGCTCTCAACATATATTCCTGGAGTAAAAAGAAAATATATATCACCGACCAGTATCAAAGACACGATATCAACTTCCATATAACATTAAAACCGGTGTATTCCCAATGCCCTCACAGTAATTAGTCATATGTAGATTGGTTTAAGAAAAATACTTCCTCCATCCCAAAATGAATGTCCACTTTCTTAACGTGGATATATTTTCACCCAACACTCCCATACTTAAACCTCCCATATTTAAGAAATGCAAACTCTACTAATGTATGAGTCCTCATATAATTAAGGATATCATGGTACTTACTCATAGTCGAACGACTCTTCATATTCTTATGCAAGTCAAATGTGGACATTTAATTTGGGATGGAGGGAGTAATATAATTGGATTCTAACTCTTACCTTACCACCAGGAAAAGATTTTATTTTCCAGACCAGTGCATCATTTTCCGGTGCATAATTTGCCGATCCCATTGATGTGCGAACATTTGGATTGGTAGAATCAGATGGAACAGGAAATTCAATCTCAACATTAGTCGCAGTGCTGCAATTTCAAGAAAATATGAGAGTAATATTTTTGTTTTTTTCAGCAAAATGCATCCAAGTCTAATCCAGAGAAATGAAAAGAAGCTGATCAAGGGTATTGAATACTAAGATGATTCAGTAACTTACCTACGCTCTTTGAACTGGCTTCGAGCTTTAACCATTATTTCAATACGACTTCTAGAATGTCTCTCCACTTGAGCTTCTACCCAAATCAAAGGTTTGACCTGAAACCAAGTAATGCCTCGTCAACACCATTTATTCAAGAGCAAAGAACGCTGACAAGAGGTTGAGAAATACGGAAGGAAAACGTGATCTTAAATACTAAAGGATAAACCTGAGTACTCAGTCTATAGGTCATGAGATCAAAAGAACCATCAGGAGGTATAAAGGAAATTGTCCGATCATTTTCAAATCGGGCCAAACGCACACACCTGTGACATGGTAGAACACATTGGTAATGCAGAAGAAAGAGAAAGCATGAGAGAATGTATTTAAACTGGCATATTCGAGAAAATCAGAGAAACATCTTGCTTACTGGTGAAACTTAATGTCGTCTAGATCAATGGCTTTTCCCTTAGTAGCTCGACCTTGTGCCTCAAGTAATACTCTATCATTCAGTCCAAGCTTGCACTCAGGCATGCCACTACAACAGAGAAACATAACATTTTATGACATCAAAATCAAATCAAAGAACACCAAGCTTAAACAAAGACCTTCTGAAGACGGCACATTTTCCACCTTAGAAAAGCCAAATAGAATTTTTCTTTTTCTTCTTTTTTCACCAGGTTATACATCGACCAAGCAACTTTAAGGAAATTTAATGTGGAAAATATAGAGAAAACACAACCAAACATAAGCAGAGTACAAAAGTACAGAACTTTAGTAGGCATCCCCAAAGAAAACTAGTTGCAGAGACCAGCAAGTAAATGCATAAACAAAGAAGCCTAGCCTTGGTCCATCATAAATCAAGTCCCAGAGGGAAACAAATTTCAAAGGTGAAAACAGAAAAAAGTATTCAGTTAAAAATATGTGAGGGCAGAAAGCAAACCTCAGGTGAGTGCGCATCTTTAATGCCCCAACAACATCTGATCTAACTATTTGCCCATTGCTGTTAACAAGTATATTAACACTTTCCACAACATCTAAAAACACCTGAAACATGGACAAATAGTCCCATTAAAAGCCAAAAATGAAGATTATTATGAGATAAAATGAAAAAAGACGCACTTCATTCTTCTTGTAAAGTATTCCTTCACTGCGCCAAGAAACTGCATTTGTTACTGCCATTGGAGGCCTCTGTGATACTTCCATTCTATAAGCATCAGTCTTTATGAACTCACTGAGAATCTTTGCTTCGGTATATTGCGGATACCCGAAGTCCATAATTTCATCAAGCAACTCGTACTGAAAAAGCCAAAATATTTAGTTTTAACAACCAAACCACCCATCAACAACCCAATTTAAGAACTCCAGGAAAGGCCTCTTACCACAACAACGAAGTTGTCTCTAAGTGATTCTTCTTCTAACTCCTCAAAATAATGCTTAAATACCTGCCTCAGATAAAACAAAACAAATTGCAATAAAAATACTACTCAAACAATAACCTGGCAGCCATTATGTAAAAAGCATGGTTCTTTAATTACAAAAAAAGCCCTTACATCAACTACACGGTGTAGAAATAAAAGAATGCTAGCAGCATTGCAGTTCTGCCTTGATGCAGCCATAAGATATACATTGCTGTGCTGAATATACATATATGTTACGCCATCATCATGCACAACGGGGTCTTGGGACTGCGAATCCCCCTATAGCAGATATTAAAAAAAAAATCCATAAGGTCCTATTATTTGCCTAAGACTCCTCAAAATGAAATAAAGAAAAATTAGGCAAAAAGATTCAATCTTGTTCAAAAGAGAATTAATCGGTCAACTCTAAATAAGCAGAATTAAACAACAATATATGACTATCTCAGTTGCACTTACAAACTCAAATTCTCAAGCTATATTTTAGAATAATCCTAATTGCAAGTATCAATAGCAACAAATTATGTTCATGCTCATGGAATTAACTGAAAGTAACATGCTATTATCAACTTAACTACTCATAATTCATTGTAATTCGCACAATTAAGCAAAAAAAAAAAAGATTTAACCTAAATTAACAACAAAAAAATACAAGCAAATTAAAAAAAATCAGAAACAAGGAATTAAAAAAGGAATTAGGAAAATCGAAAAAACCTCTTTCTCAATTAGCTTGGTGAAAAATCGTTCAGCTTGAGAGGAAGAGACGTCGCCACGGTAGTCTCGCCACACCAAAACACGACCTTTTATATCCAGTAGGAACAGCGCAGAAGCTGCTCCGGCCATAGCTAATATATATAATGGAAGATTTTTCTATATGTATAGATATGAATTAGATAAGTATTTTCATGGAGGTTTGTATCATCACTGTATAAGAAGAGATCAGATCGGAGAAGGAAAGTATAGATCTTTTATTAAGATCTGTTGGAAATGGCGAGTGGCGATGGAGGTTTTGTAAATATAAAAGAATCGAGGGCTGATTGTTAATTAATTAATATTTAAACAGCACTATGTTTTTTTCTAAATAAGAATTATCCATTATTTATAAAATAGTCGGGTCAATATAATCAAATTATAAAAATAACATACAAGAAAATAAAAGTTATACAATGGTATACACCACCCACCATGATAACAAATAAAAGTCCACACACTGGACCGGGTAAACACTATAAAAAGTAGAAAAGATAAATACATAATAAAAAATTTCGCAGGATCTTCTCCAAAATCCTTGAACAGCAGTAGCAAGCTCACTTCCAATACCTTTCTTAGGAATCAACAATCTATGAGACCATGACGTATCAACCTTCCCATAAATTGTCTCGTGTAGATGAAGAAAATTGAGGAAAGGCCCATAACAACTTTGGGTATAGAGGGAAATTTCATATCTGGAAGGATCTGAAGTTGATCTTAGATATGAGTCTTGAATCTTGAATAAGAATGCAATGAAAAAACTCCATCATGATTTACAGCAGAGAGTGAAGACACAAAAAATGAACAAAAGTACACAACTGGCCAAGATTCGACCATTGGCCGGAGCCAATGGCCAAATCTGTCCAGAAGCAAAAAGAACAGAGGGAAAAAAGTTTGCAGCACTATGTTTGCCTGTTTCTTATTTTTATTTAGTTATTTTTTTGTTCTTTTACATGATGAAAATGGCCAAAAAAAGGGTCTCCGTCTGTAATCACTCGCTCACAATTCGTCACGTGTAATGAAATTAGAATAAATTACTATGTAAAAAAATTGAGTGGCGGAGATAAGTATGGAAAAGACGATTTTCCCCCAATGAAAAGTATAGGGGATGGTAGAGACTTTGCATTTGTACGGACATTCTCCAACATAATTTTTATTATTTTAAATTTACTTACTTTTTTAAAAAATAATTCACTTTTTTTTTTTAATTTTTGAGATAATTTTTTCAAAGAAAAAGTAATTTCAAATGCAAGCTCGAGTTAGTTGACAAACACCTTATCAATAAATGATATGTTATCCATTCAAATAATGTTCGTGTGAGACAAAAAGTGAAAATTTTATGACGGAGGAGATTGTGCAAGAATTGTGTCCCAATACAAGTTCCAGTGGCATGTAGCAGTAATGCTGTTCTAATTATTAGGGAATTCCTTAGATGGAGAAGGGGCTCTAAAATGTCATGGAATGAACAATGAAAATGTAAACTTTTCTGCAATCACTTTTCAAGATTAAAGAAGCTATAGATATGGTACTCTTTCCATCCCAAACTGAATGTCCCCGTTCTTATTTAGTGGACATTCAAATAGGGACGGAGGGAGTAATAGATATACAAGTGAGGATCACAAAAGTTTCCTAGTATGCTGCTAGTAGTGTGGGAACATTGAGATAAACACATTAGTTAAATGAAAATGTGATCAATGTTTCAATCACATAATGATCATGCTTGTGTGATCCTTTCGGGCTTCCTTTGCTTCGAAAGAGCAAGAATGGAAGATGTTAAACATTATCGTCCATTGAAAACGCCACTGAAAACCTGACTGTTTCCTCCAAGTGATGCCTCCCATTCTACTGATGCAACTCTAATTTCAGATAGTGTTATTAAGACCTCTCGCATCTCCGGCCTGTTAATTGCATCTTCACTTAGACACCACTGTGAAATTTCTGCCATCTGAAACGTATACGAAAAATGGACATCAGTAACAAACCTTTTAGTATAGTGATCTTAATCTGTAACTATGAAATGGAAATACAAAAGACGATGTTATTTGTATAAGTGATTTTTAGGCAAACTAACCTTGTATGCATCTTCCATGGGGCAGCTGCCTTTAAGATTACTATCAATTATGGACTCCAATGCACTTAGAGGATCTTCATCTTCAAAAATGCCGTTAATCTGGAGGGAAAAGAAAAAAACAGTATAGGAAAATCTTAGCTGAAATATCCTAGTGTTGTTTTTTCCATTTCTAGGACTGTGTAATAGTTGACCTACAATTGTGATGAGAGATTTCATTTTGTTGGAGTCGCGTTTGTCGCGAATTAATGCGCGTTTGCCAGTAATGAGCTCCGCGAGAACAACTCCAAATGCAAAAACATCTGTTTTAGTTGTTACCTGTAGCTCTTTCACTGACCTGTTAAATAAGTAATAGAATGAGTAAAAAAGTCTTTCAATATATAAATGAACTTCACTTGCTCTGATCTTATTTAGTTACCAAACTGGAGGAATTCCTATATAATCAAGGATATTATCAGAGTAATTATTCATACTCTGGGGGAAGATATCCCGGTGTTCCAACCAATCGCGTTGCTATCAACTCATCGTCATTCATTCTTCCAACAAGCTTTGCCAACCCAAAATCCGCTACCTGGAAGTGATTCCAGACAGATAATCAGCTTAGTACCTTTAGAAAGTGTCTGAATAAATTTTCTAATTAGGGAGAAGATTCTGGTAGTTTAGTCTTTTTCATGTACCTTTGCTCTAAGAGTTTCATCTAGTAGGATGTTGCTTGTCTTTATGTCACGGTGAACATATCGAGCTTTTGTATGGTCATGGATGTACTCGATGCCCCTCGCAGTATCTAGTGCGATCTGTGTTCTTGCAGTCCAAGATAGAGGCTGGTGACCTGATTCAAAATCAACTTCAATAAAAAAAATATATGTATATATCTTACAGATCCTCAGCCCGCAAATGCAAAGTGCTAGTTCCGTCTATGAATAAAGCTCATCTTAGAAGGTACCTTTCAACAATGGATCATGAAGATGCTCACTCAAAGAACCATTTGAAATATACTCATAAACCAAGTAGAGGTGGTCATCTCCACTGGCATATCCCAACAGCTCCACCTGTATTAAAGACGACTTTGCACGATAAATTCTTAAGCTTCCATCATATGCAATAAAAATTATAGCTTGAGATTATTTCTTACCACATTGATGTGGTGTATCTTGCATAACACTTTAAGCTCTGCAAAGAATTCCTTGGACTTGTTAGATCTCATCTTCTTTATCGCAATCTCCTGAACGTCGTTCCAGAATTGTGGCTTCAGTTTTCATAAAATTCAATTTTCTGCTATCAGAAGAGCTATATATAATACCTGCTTTCCTATTGCCCCCAAGTATACACTTCCATATCCACCCTCCCCTATTTTTCTTGTTTCGTCAAAGTATGCAGTAGCCTCCGCGATATCCTCTAGACAGTATATCACGGGCTTCTCTGATCCGAAACCTGTTATATCTATATCATAGAAAAAAAATTCAGGAAGCTAATTTATAATATCTTTCTCCTTATATATAAGTGAAATCCTACAATTAAAAAAATTATGGTTAGCGAAGTTTGAAACGTCTCAAAGTTACATCACCTTCCAAATTCTCTTTGTCATTATGCTGGTTTGAATAAGATTTGTAAGTTTTGGAAATAGCCCTTGGATCCTCCACACTGTTTCTCGCGGACATCTTTCTCCGGAAAAGGATTATTAGCAATGTGCATATTGAAAGTACCGCCACAATTGATAATATCCCAACTATTATGGTCCATTGGTGCTTCTTTAATCCTGCCACAAAAACAAAATTTAACTAAAAAGATCATTTTCTCTACCATATGAATTACAGAACTGATAAGTATTAACAAAAGATAACTTCACTCACCTTTCTTGGGGGCTGGGGGTAAGGGAAGTCCATTAAGTTCGCGGGGCACATACAAAAGCCAGCCGATGTCTACAAAACTCGGATTTGGTGCCAAATATGTGTTCAAGTTTTCTATCCCATCAGCTTGTGCTGAAAGGAGATTACCAATACTCGAAATTGTATCAGAATGTTGAACTGTATAAGTTACCACAATCTGAGAGTCGCTTTCTACACAACCACACAAGAGATGAATGGTTACATTTTCTCCATGTCTATAACTTGTTTCTTCGCCCCCAACTTCCCAAGCCTGACCACTATATATCAGATTAGAAACATTGGCGAAAGTATCATTTGGTCGGAGGTGATACATTGTATCATAGAAGTATCCAACGGTGCCATTGACATCCATACAAGAACAAGGAACAGATACAAGGTAGTCTTGTCTATTTCCATAGCTAATCGCGCTGATCTTTGATATGTTGACAGAGTAATATGAAGCTATATTTTCTAGTGATAAACCATTATGTTGATAAAGAAGAGAATTACACGTTCTGCTGCGATTGGATGAACAATCAAAAGGATAGATGCGACTTATCTGAGCCGGAGGATCTGCAGCAAAAATTACTTTAAGCAACACACACAGGAGGAAGCAGAGAAGATGAGAAGTCCCGGAAGCCATAAATCTTCGTTTGGGATGATCAAGAACTTGAGATAAAGGAAAGTTTCTCCATTTGTCATTACATGTTTGTTAGTATTACTCAAATTAAATATGTTAGAATATATCTTTATTGGCAACTACAACATTTCCAAGCTATACAAATAGAAGAATTGTAGCTCATAAATATCAATGTTGTAGTTAACGAAACCTAAACCAATAAAAGGGGTGCTTTTCTAATCAAAATTTGTCGATCTTTTCAATGTACTTGTTGAGCTAAGTTAATCATAGTTTTCCCAGAAAAGCCAACTTAAGTAGTAATATAATCTCAAAAGCCAGTTATACATCTGCCTAAAATAAGGTAGCCCTTAACATAAGCCAGTTTTTTCTTACATGTATCCAGCTAGATAATGCAATTCATGGCTAGTTTTTTTTTTTTTTACGCCACGATGGGCGATAGCTCCACATTGGGGAGAGAGAACAGCCCCACATTGGGGAGAGAGAGCACCATAGATAAGGGAGAATATAGCTTATCGCATGTTGGCAGAGGGTATCAAACCAGGGACCTCTCGGTCACGAAGTCAGGTGCCTGCCCCTGTGGCACAGCACCTTTGATATTCATGGCTAGCTAGATAGGCAATTTTGAGGAATTTGTTTACTGGAGAATATTTTTCTTCACAACATTGTCTTTAGTACTATGGTGAAAACATATTTTTTGCAAGAAAAATATTATGTTTTCTCCCAAGAGCTTGTCTGTTAAAAGGTTACCATAGTAAGCATTCAGAATCATTGCTGATCTGTTCCAAGTCTAGGAGAAAATTAATAATTTGGGCGAACCATAACATGGTTGACCTCTCTCGTAACATAGAAGGAGCTAGAAAGTTGAAGTTGGTAGTCAAAAATAAATTTTAGATAATTTTTGGGGAGCCAAAGGTAATTTTTTAATAAATCTTTCCAAAAAAATCAATGTTTATAAAATACAAAAATACAAATTTCAAAATTTTGAGGCGGATGTCACTCCTATCTCCGCTCGACACATAGCAAGTACATTTTCAAGAGAGGTCTAACTATATAACCAACTACAATATCAAATGCGATTATATTTCTATCAATAGATTAAACTAAAATCTTACTTATAGTGTATTTGGACAAGGCTTTATTTTAAAAACTAATAAAAAAGAAAAGAAAATATTTTGATACATATTCTTTTACAAACAATTCACGTATTAAACTATCTAAAATAAAAGATTTAACATAAACGTTTTTCAATTTTAGCTTCGGACCCGATTTCATGAATGATACAATTTGGCTCGTTGGACACGAGTTCCAAAATTCTCATAAAAAGAATCGTCCTATCATATAATAATAATAATAATAATAATAATAATAATAATAATAAATCAATGTGTTTGATCAAATAAAACAAATAAGAAGAAAGGAAAAAGATAAAGGGTATATTGAATTTTTTGCCGGCAGACAAAATAAGAACGACAAAAAGCAGTTGGTCTGGTTAACTATTTCATACCTGTGTCACAATCAGTTACATTAGTTAAATTTTTTATAATTCTGTTGTATTTATCATATGATACAAAGCCAATTGGCAAAGAGTAGATAATTTTAAGCTGAGCAGAAAAGAATACCATAAACTTTGATATGATCAATGTTGACTTTGCATCAATTACATTACACAGCGAGTAGTCTGAAAAAAATGCGAAGTTTTTTTTTTCGAGATAAAACTTGTTGAAGCAATTTCCGAATCACCAGAAATTGTCCAGAAACAGTGTAAAACAATAAGGGAAAATTATCTGCATATTTAAGAGCACAGAGAAAATGAAGTCTAACATAGAAATAACTTTGCTGATTCTTCCAAAAGCAAATTATAATATTTTTCTGTTTTTCTTTGCTGGTTCCTTTGTTTTCCAGTAAAATGTTAGACGAACAAGTTTTTTACAGATCCAGTGTTAAATTTGTGGGTTGCCAATTTGCCGGAGCCTACAGAATAATATTATGCCCCAGTTCATTCATGATTTTCTCCACCTTAACGAACATATCTGCCAATAACAGAAAAGTAGCATGAGTTAGATATGAAACAAAAAGAATAGGATCGTAGTTTATGAACATCTTTTTTGCATTTTCTTTTCAGAAGTTTTTTATCATTTGAAATTTGGAGAATTAAATGTACACATGCAGAACCCTAGAAATGTGTGTGTGTATCCAGTGCTGAGGACAAAGTTCAGATTTTTGTTCGGCGTTGATAACAGGAAGTACTTATTAGTTATGAGTATGCCAGATTCATATTTTATGCAGGGCAATTGACATATCAGAAATAAACATACCTTGGAAGGAAGAATCTTCGAGATATTTCTGCAAGAAAAATAGATTTTAGAAACCATAACTAAGAGAGTAATTAAACTGGAATTCAAATTAATTGATTATTCAATAGTTAGCATAGTACCGCAACTAGGGACTTAAGATCAGCTTCGTCGAGCCTTTTTGGTTGATCTGAATTTGTGTAATTCAATTAGTATGTGAGTTGTGACCAAAGCAGAATCTGGAAAATCATAGAGCAAAACCAGGAGAGAATGTTGGACAATTACCTTCTCCAGCTGCAGGGCAACAGTTCTTCACAAATGATGCAAAACTGGGAGGGAAATCTGAAAGAGTTGCTTCAAGTTGACTATTGGAGATCAGTTCTTGCGTAATAGGAAAATCAGAAAAATCATTATTCTGTGTTTCAGACATCTCATTTCCATAATTGTCAGTAGACAAGGCAGTCCAGCAATCTTCCTCGGCCCTATTTTCCATCATTGTCGGTAAAACATTCAGTCTGATTTTAGTTGATAATATATTTACTTGGACATATATATTTACGCAAGTACTGCAGATCAAAGTAAAAGAAGATTAGCTACCTATTGGATAGGCCACTGGAAGGGACAACCTCAGATTGCAAGGAGGGCTCGGAAGTGATTTCAGTTCTAGGAAGAGCTTCAGGCTTTGTGTCATCCAAGATATGCTGATAAAGAACCATAATAACCCTCATTAGAAAGAGAAAAAAACAGATAGCAAAAGGATGCATGATTGCTTTCATACAGATGACCTACCAGAGGATACTTAAGACACGTGAATGGTGAGATGTGGTATTTGTACCTTCAGCAGACGAATAAAATTTTCTGTTTCCTGAATTGTCTCAAACCTCAAGGCAAATTTCTGATCCTGTGACAAGAAATAATGGCTTCAACGTACAAATCTGAAGCTATCATTGAAAATATATTAGACTACGTAGAGCCTATACAACCAACTGAATGTTCTCCAGATAAGCTTCACATACTGCTGACATATTCTCAATTTGTAGCAGTAGTAATATTAACATGAGGTGAGGCATGTGGCTCAAGTCACAATATCGCATGCTTTGTACTTTTTGAATTTAACTCTTTCCAGGGGAAGAAATCACAGAACAAATCAAGTTTAAAACTATTCAGCTTCATAATAATGGAAAAAAGTTGTCACAGAAAAGTAACTAGGATCTTGCAGGACATAGACACATACAATGTCTATATTTCCTCAACTCTTCTTGATCTCAAGAAACTTGGTGTAAATAATAACCATGAAAAGAAGATCGGACAAGAGAATAAGACTATCCCTGCACAAACATACTGATCAACCATTTAATGTTACCAACTTGCCTGGCCTAGAGAATCTTTGTAGCTCAGGAAAACAGATCTGGTTCCTCTTGTTGGAAATCCAGATACACATGATACCTGGGGCCATGAGAAATGAAGCTTCGAAATGTAATGCTCTTCCTATACATAAGAAAAATGTTAAAACTTGTTATACAGAATGCAGATTTTAGAACAATGAAATAAAATTTTCAGAATTCCTCAACTAAGCTTTATGTCTAGTTTAAACAGAAACTGTCTGCTAAAATCTAGTGCAGAAAAAGCAGAAGTATCTCTGAGGATTTCTGTGTGTAGAAAATTTATCAACTCTCATATTAAAGAAAATATCACAAGAGAAAACAGAAAGTAGCCAGGCCTTTACCCATAATCTAAATAAGTAAGCTTCCTGTTCAAAAATTTAAAACTGAGAAATACGTATTAGTAAAACTTTAAATTAGTGTTCGAATGTATTCAAACAACAGTAAAATGTCCGGAAAATGATGCACAACAAAAAAAATCTGATTTTGAAGGGACATGAATCTGAAATAGGATTTTACATTGAGAGAACAAATTGCTAAGCACTCCACTATGTATAACTCGTTTTGCCTCAGAATAACAAAGTTTTGTCCACTTAAGTACTCCCTCCATTCCCTATTAATTGTCGTTTAGGAGATATCTAGGTATCCAAATTAATTGTCGTTTAAGGTTC
>JAOWBF010000015.1:10727572-10740621 GCA_028566175.1 Vinca major
GTTCAATCTCGTTAAGCCACGTCATCAAATTGGACGAAATTTAGTCAATTATTTGACGGAATAGTGAAAATGATAGCTCGAAAAAACATTGGTGATGAAACAAGTTAAAAATGATCATAGTGGCTAGGTGAAAATAAGTTGATGATCAAAATGACTATTAATTCCTCTTAAGCATTATGCATTTCTTAGTGAGGTTAAATATGAGATACCTACTAATTTTCTCTCTAAATAATCTCATTTTTTTAAAGGAAAATCATCTCCTCATTTGCATTTTTCATTGGACCAAAAATAATAAAAATAATACGACAAGTAATTCAATGATTGCTAACTAATTATCTAGAAATAATACGAAGTCTGTATTATCTTAGATCTTCAGGATACAATTATTCTTTGACATTTACTCAAAAAATTGAGGGAAATTTCCTCGTTTTATTTTTCATTTGACCAAAAAAGTAATATGACAAGAAAAAATAGCATTAGTTCAGACCAATTTCTTTGTGCAATATTGTTTATAAGATGACAACTAAAATCTTGGCTGATATGATCAAGGTATTTCTGGATGTCATTATTTCTCCATCTCAGGCTGCTTTCATTCCAGGTAGGGTGATGTCTGACAATATCATTGTATCTCATGAGATTATGCACCATTTAAATGGTAAGAGAGGTAAACTTGATCTTATGGCTTTGAAAATTGACATGTCGAAAGCTTATGATAAGGTAGAATGGTCCATGTTAGTTAATATTCTGAGAAGAAAAGGCTTTTGTGATTATTTTGTTAATTTAATTTTTCAGTGTATATCTACTTCTTCTCTTTCTATTTTAATTAATGGTTCTCCTTTTGGTTTCTTCCATCATTCTAGGCAGGAAGACCCCATTTCTCCTGTTTTGTTTACTTTTGTTTTTTATCTTCTTTCTAGAATGTTATCTAGAAATGAAGTTCTTGGCAAGATTCATGGAGTTAAGATTAGTAGCACTTCTCCTAGTATTTCTCATATGATGTTTGCTGATGACTTGACCATTTTTTGTAGGGCTAAACTGGTGGAAGCAGATGAAGTCATGGATTGTATCAACTTGTTTTGTCAATGGTCAGACCAAAGCATTAATTTTGACAAGTCTTTGGTGCATTACATCAGGAATGTGGGGAGTATTGCAAAAGAGGAAATTAGGACATTGTTGGGTATGAGAGAGTGTGATCACAATAGCAGTTATTTGGGAAATCTTTTTGCAAATATAAGTCGAAGAAGGAGGATTTATTTCCTGTGATTGAGAAACTTACGCGAAAGTTGGGTAGTTGGAAGATCTCTGCTTTATCTCAAGCAGAGAGAACAATCCTTATTAAGATTGTGGCTCAATCACTTCCTATTCATATTATGCATAATTTTATGCTTCCTGTATCTCTTTGTCATAAAATGGATAGCTTGATTAAGGATTTTTGGTGGTTTTAAAGAGAATAGTGGCAGGCATTTGAATTTGAAGGCTTGGGATGCCATATGTGTCCCTAAACATTCTGGTGGCTTGGGCATTAGGAAAAGTTTGGTTATGAATAAATCTTGTTTGGCTAAATTAGGTTGGAATATCATGCAAAATACGGATAAAACTTGGGTTAAACTGATGAGGTCTAAGTATTTAAGGGGTAGGAATCTTATGAATGTGAGCAATACTGTAGATTATGCTTCTTGGATATGGTCTGGCATTGTGAATAACATTGGGATTATGAATAAAGGTACAGGTATCAAAGTTGGTTATGAATCTAAAGCCAAAATCTGGGATGATGCGTGGATCCCAAACTTGGAAGGCTTTAGAGTGCCAATGGAGCTGAGACTTCCTGATTATGTGACTTTTGTTAAGGACTTGTTGTTTTAAGATCAGATAAGAGTTTCAACTATTTTTGACGTTTTAGGAAGACCAACTGACAAAAATACAATGCTCGTTATGATCGATTCCTTTCATTTACAAATTCTGAAACTGAAAGTTTTCGTGTGGCTTTTATTACTAGGACATTGCTAGATTGTTCAAGTCGATCTAAATTATCGGAACAATTCAAGGGTAAAAGTGTAAAATATTGCAGCAAGTTTTCTTACAAATAGGGTGGTGAAAAATGTTTTATTATAAAATATTATTGACTCATGTTTTTAAAAAAGATTTCACGATATTTTATATATTTATATTATAATAGACTATAAAATATATTTGATCACCTATTTTTAAAAGAATTTTATCATATTTTATACTTTCACCCTAAATTATAAGTTATAAATATTCTTGGTAAACCTCTCATTAAAAGTCTCCCAAGAAAAACGTTTCAGAATATTTGTAACCGGTTCATGAAGGCAAAATTTATCCCCCAGGGGCGAAAAAGTGCCGCCTTTTTTCTTCCTCATCTTCCTCCCTCTCGATGTCATCTGAAACCCTAATCGGAATGACGGCGGCGGCGCCAGGTCCAGCTCCGGCGCCGATGATGCCAGAAGCAGTCACAGCCTCCGGCTCAGCATCGGAAAAGCCGAGCCTCTCTACTTTACAGTCGAAAATGAAGTTCGATCCAGAAGGATACGAATCGGAGCTCCAATTAATCTACAGGCAGTTCAAATCGTCAATGTAGCTTTTCGAACAGCAGGCGTCGATGCTCTTTACTTCCGTTAATGGCATAGCCGCCGATCCGACCGTCGCTAAAGACCTCAGTGACCGAGTCATGTTTTTGTCTCATGTTACACCGTTATATCCCAAGCAGCTTGTACAATTCCCCAAAGAGCTCGCCGATTTTCTCAGGCTTTCGGCTCTTAAACTCCCCTCCGGTCTTCGTGTTCATGCTACGCAGGCTCTGATTCTGTTGATTAACCGAAAGGTTAAATTATGAAGTTCTGTTATTTTAGTGTTATATGTTTATTACTACTCCCCATTCCATACTGTAAGTCATGTAGCGAAGATTAAGTAAGAAAAAAACTAGTTACTTAGATATCAATATTATTCTCCTGAATATGACTTGTATACCACTAATTATATTTAAGAGAGTAATATTGATATTTTAATTAACAAAGGACCTTGTTTTCTGCTTTCTTAATTTTCGCTACTTGTTATACATGCCTTATATTATGGAATGGAGGTAGTATGAGTCAGGGATTCAACTTCCAGTCTATTGCCTGGCTGGTGTTAAGGAAATTGAATTGCTTATGGATTTTATGTTTATTACTACAAGTTAGGGGCCGACCACTAGGCTATTACCCGAGCGACATTTATTACTAGTATTAAAATTTGGGAAATTGAATTGCTTGGGCAATTTTGTAGAAGGCATATATGTTAGGGGATTGATTAATTTGTTGGTTCAGATTTTTTCGTGTTTCTTACTCTTTTTTTGGTGTAATTGATCTTCAAGGTGTTAGTGTTGATGATTATGCTTCTTCAGTGCTTGGAGAAAATGATAGCTTCTTTGTATCCAGCTGCTGGTTTTAAGTTTTGGAAATTTCAATCTAATTATTCAGCTTGCATTGAGCGCTTAGAAAATATTATACAACGTGATACTGTAAAGTATATATAGGTGTATTCTTGAGTGTGTTTGTTAAAGTATCTACCTTTATGCGTTGAGTTTTCAGAATCACGTCATTGTATGCTTTCATTGTTTCATTTTCTGCTTTTGAGAGAAAATGTAGATAGGTTGAGTTGAATAATATACAACTTCAGTGTTAATTTTAAAGTTTTGGTTAGTGAATGTAGAAAGTTAAATTTGTTGTTGAGTGAGCTTCATATATTTGGATTCTGGAAGACCCTATTGAAAAATACTTCCGAACAAGAGTGGGTTCCTTGATTTTAGTTGCAATTTGTATAGGGAGTTGTTTTTCAGCATTTTCCATATCTGCATAAAATATTGATTTTAAGTTCCTGATGATCAGATGGTTGACATGAGTGACACACTGGCATTGTTTTTGGAGCTTCAGACAATTGGTGATAGGACTCTAAGAGAATTAGCGTTTTCACACGTTATTCATAGTATTAAGCGAATGAACCAGAAACACAAGAATGATCCAAAGAATCGGGCGCTTCAGAATGTCTTGTTCACAATGCTGCAGGTTTCTGACTATATCAGCTTAAATTTTCATTCTGAACCAATTAATTTGTGTTTTGTGTCTAAATTTTGTTCAATGTTATAGCAAGAGGACGAAGCAAAAGCAAAAATATCGCTTGTTATCCTTTGTGAACTTCACCGAAGAAAGGTGTGGTTTGATGACAGGACAGCCAACGCTATTTGTACAGCATGCTTTCATTCATCATCTAGGTTAGTATCAGTTATAGACACTACATTATGCTGATTCCTCCTTTCCTACCCTTCGTAACATCCCTGTATATTTGAACTCTTCAGGATCATGATTTCTGCCCTGAAATTTCTTCTTGGTTATGAAAAAATAGAAGATAATGACAGTGATGATTCGGACAGTGAAGATGAGCTGGCTAGCCAACAGCCTCAAATTGTAGTCAACAAAGAGGCTATATACAAGGTTGGTTGGTTGCTTTGTCTAGGACCGTCCTTACTTTTTAACAAAGTTTACTGCTAATCTCCTCATATTTGGTGAAAAAATTCTTCCGAAGATCTCAAAACCTTTTTGTTATAATGTCCTCTTCTAGTTCTGTTGCTTTTGGTTTCTATAGGGTACATTTTCAATGGATGTTCTAAATGCCTGTTGAACCAGTTATCTCGAGTTGTATACTAGCATGAAAACAAATAATAAAATAAAAAGGAATTCCAGCATGTATAATTCATAATACTTATTTCAGCAAATACGTGCTTCATACACTTGGTTATGGTTGTTTATATTTTATATAAAGAAACCACCAAGCTCTTTCGTAATTTCGTCATTTACTTTGTGGTCATTTAGGCAAGCCATAAAGGTACCACATCCAGCAAAAAGAAAAAGAAAGCAAAATTACAGCGTGCCATCCGTAGTATGAAGAAGCAGCAGCGGGCTTCATCAGAGAAGAACACTTCAAATTATTACTCTCCACTGAACCATTTGAAAGATGCACAGGTTGGCTACTGTTTCTATATATTTCCGTGGCATGATTTCAAACTATAAAAGTCAAACTGGTTAGCAATAACATATTCTTCCCTCAGGGATTTGTTGTGAAGTTGTTCTCACGTCTTCAAAGGAGCAACGAAAAGTTTCAGGTTGTGAATCTTGATCTTTTATTTTTCCTTCTCCCTTCAACATTTCTGATTATTTGCTCAGAAATCTTGATCTTTTATTTTTGCTTCTCCCTTCAAAATTGCTGATTATTTGCTCTGTAACATAATTTATTTAAATGTTCCCCCTACTCATATTTGAGTCTGTAGGATAAAATGATGATGCTGCAAGTGATTTCACGGACTGTTGGGCTTCATCGCCTGATTTTATTGAACTTGTATCCTTACCTTCAGAGATATGTGCAGGTTTGTTACCATTTTTATTCTCGTCAGGCAATTTAAGTTTTTTAGTTCCTAATTTTGACAAGGAGTGAATTTTTTATTTTTCAGCCCCACCAACGTGATGTAACAAGTTTACTTGCAGCAGCTGTTCAGGCTTGCCACGATATGGTATTTTTTTACCTTGTTTACCTATTTCCTCCAGTTCTTGTTCAGAAAATAAATTATAAATACTCACTCCGTCCCAAATTAGTGGTCCCTGATCACTTTTTCCTTGTCCCAAATCCGTTGTCCTTCCCTAACTTCAACGTAGAATTTATTCACTTTGTCCAACTTTACCATACATTTATTAACTCAACAGACACAATATTAATTGTATTTAAAGTTTCAAGATGGTTTTTTGGCCATTTCACTTAAAAAACTAACTCAACTAACTAGTTTCTTAGTCTGTGTATTTTTTTTTAAATGGGGACATTTAAAATGGGAAGGAGGGAGTAAAAAAGAGGAAGATATTTTCCTTGATTGCGTCTGAGGATTATGTATTTTTTATGTCCAGGTGCCACCAGATGCAGTTGAACCATTATTCAAACAAATTGTTAATCAGTTTGTCCACGATCGATCTCGGACGGAGGTATTGCTTTGTTTTTGCTGATAAATTCTTTCTGGTGTGGATTATTCCTCTATTCAAGTGAAGTGAATTTTCTTCTTGGTGCTTTGTCAGGCTATCACTGTTGGACTAAATGTGGTGCGGGAAATATGCCTACGCATGCCATTGGTTTGCTCTCTTAATGACCTTGGAGCTGATTTTGACATCTTTCTGTTTTGCTGAAGCTCTATTCCTAGGCTTAGAAACTCTATTTTTTTGTCTTTGCAGATTCCTTTACATTTCGGTCTGGAACTAATGATTTCTTTGCCTTTCTTGGTGGATTTTCAGTTGATGACGGAGGATCTGCTACAAGATCTTGTATTATATAGGAAATCAAATGAGAAATCAGTTTCCTCCGCTGCTCGCTCACTTTTGAGTTTATTCAGAGAGGTATCATGTGGAATCACTCCTCTTCTCTCTCAGCAGATGCGGCTATAGATTTAGAGGAGCATATTTGTTTCTAGCTATCGATGATTTCATTCGAGAAATTTGACATTGTTTCTTGCAGGTTTGCCCGTCACTTCTGCTCAAGAAAGATAGAGGGCGTCCTATTGATCCTAAGGCAAGGCCAAAAGCTTTTGGTGAAGTCAGTGTAGCGGCCGATGTCCCAGGAGTTGAACTGTTGGAAGAGGATGATGGTGAAAGTGATGGCAAAACAGATGATGGTAATAGCGATGATGATAATGATCAAGATGATGAAAATGTTGCCAGTAGTGAGGATGAAGGGGTTGCTTCTTCTGAGAATGATTGTAATAGTTCTGATGATGATGATCAAGAATCCGATAATGATGGCAGCGGCAGTGAAGATGATAGGTTGCAAGAAGATGGAGATGGATCTGAAGGTGATGCTCACTATAATTCTGACAAGGATGCTGTCAGTGATGGAAATATTAGTGAAGAGGCTGATGAATATGCCAAGCCCTCTAGTAGCCAGGGAGATAATGCAAGTGCTCAAGATAAAGGTAAAACAAGGAAGAGGAAATTTTCTGATTTTGATGAACAACTGAATGTGGCCGATAGAAGTCTTCGAGCTCTGAAGAAGTTAGCAGGATCAACGAGGGAACAGCCCTCGGAGACAAACGATGGCATTCTATCTAATGATGACTTCCAAAGAATAAAAGAGCTAAAGGTTGAAAGTTTCTCTCATTAAAGGAATCTTTCATTGACTTTTGTTTTGTCTTACGACTTCTATATTTCATAGTTGTTTCCTCAAATTGTCTCGAGCATTTGGCTTATATTTCCTCTTTTCAACTTAATTCTGATAATCAGGCCAAAAAGGAAGCAAGGATTACATTAACTCAACATGGATTTAAGATTCCAAGTTCAGACCAACTTAGTGCTAAAAGAGTTGATGCTGGCAAACTCGAGGTTAGTTTGGATGTCGCTATTGTTGTGGATGTCTCCGCGATTGTGTTTGTTTGTGGGTCTTCTTTTATATTTTTGGTGGATACCTCCCTTGGTCATTGTCTCTTTTAGTTTCTTGGAGGACCCAACTGATTCTGTATATCTGATATTTCAGGCTAATATACGAAGGAAGTTGAGCAAGGAAGAAAAACTAGAACGGATTAGAGAGAGTAGGGAAGAGAGAGGGCAGTATCAAGCCCGAACTGCTATAAAAAAAGAAGAAGGTACATTTTCATTTTTACATCTCTTTCTTTCTTGTAATTTGTGCTCGACTGTGTTCCTACTCTTCATTTGCTTAGCTTGTTTTCATTAGTATGAATTTCAGCTTGTTAGTTCTTCATGCTGCCAAAAGACTGCTTGGTGTGGATTACGATCTATAATAGACTGCTCCTTGAATTTAAGCTTGCAAGAGTATTTGCCACTCTCCTGAATGCACATGGTGCCATAGTGATCACAGTAGATTTTACCAATAATGATGTTGTAAAGAAAGAAAGAAACTCTTGGGAGAAGAAGCATCTCTCATGTATAAAGTAAATGTTGACAGAAGGGAGACGCTACCTTTTCAGAGAAGAAACGTAGACCTTTATCTGGATAGTCAACTTCATAAGTCTCGCCTAGTAAAGGATTGAACGGTTTGCATTGTCGACCTTCTGTTGAATCCTAACCAAGATACATCAAAATCTGCCATGTTAATACATTCAATTTAGACTAGTAGAAGAAAACGATGATCCAATGATGACTATGCATGTGATCATTCAGTGGATATAATGAGGAAGCTGAGATGTTAGCCAGATTTCTAGTGGCAGATCATCAAACTCCAAATAACCAATAATAGTGCTACTGTGACCTTTGGGATGCCAAGACCCCTGCACAGTGCGCCAACTAGTAATGCAACACTCTCATATGTGATATAGTTAATGCCACTACTACTGGCAACAAAGATCTAACACAGTACATGAACTAAAACGCCGAGTAATTACTGTGTGTAATGAAGATTCTAGATCAGTATTATCTTTCTCATTCTCTTCCACTTTCTAACATTAGCCAATTTATGGATTAGCTTTTGAATTCGTGTGCCTAACGTCCTTGGATTGGACCCTCAGGTATTATAAGCTATAATTCATAGGAGATTACATGAAAAGATCACAGATTCCATCCAAGAAGTTCCAAAAAACTAACATTATAAACCATGAGTTTTAAAAAGTAAGTCTAGTAATTTGAGAACCTCGTACAAGCATAATGAGATCCTGAAAGAAGCTGCCCTGCTTTCTCCACTGCAATGCACGGTCAACCTATGAGTACTCCAAGTCTTCGAAGCATTTTTGTAATGAAGATAGAGAGGCTCATTGAAGTACACTGGAAGGCAAACTCCAGATAGGTATTTACCAATATTATCCTTGATTATTGACTTCAAACCCACTGACTTTTCTTTTTCTTTTGGTTTTGGCAAACTACCCCGCCTTTTAATGAATGGATATTCAATTGACTTAATTCTGGGTCCAACTTCTCCAAACTGATCCAAAGAAAATGGAACATTATCATATGCGGAAGAGCCGCGAGCATTTCCTGTATTTTCTCTACTCCGATATGAAGCATTTCTTAAGATTCAGCAGATATAAAATTTCTTGTATCAAAGAACACGCCATCCTCTTCGTCCGTTTCAACATCTCCACCATCTCTGCTTCATTAACTGCTTCAGAGTAGCTTGCACTTCCTTCAGACATCATGGAATAAAAATCTGCGAAGAATTACAGAAAGAGAAGATAACCCCAAGTCCCAAAAAGACACGAATAAAATCATTCTTGACCTCTTGTACCCCAACTGTATAAGATAACTAGGTGTCTGAAACTAGCCGTTGAATTTTCTATTCCCTCCACAACATGAATCCCTCTCCTTAGTTTCGTCAACCACCGTTGTTTCCAACTCAATCTTTTCAGTCTGCAAAATGAAGTTGTACGAACAGTTATTAAATTATACCACAAGGCCACACAACTTAAAAGGTAACACGACCAGATGAAAACCAGCAAGTCATGAAAAGTCAGTGACATTTAGTGGGCATTATCAAGTTCAAGATTTTTCAGATGACAGTTTTTTACTGCTTCCTCAGCTTACCAGACAGATTCCAACGCCCACATAAAATATACTCAAAGAAAAGAAGAAGGATTTTTCATCCCAGATAAGGACGAGAGGCAAACTGAACAACAAGATGCAGTTGAACTTCAAATTAGTCTTAATGACGACGACCCTTGGATAAGAAACTAATTAACACATTTCCTTAATACTTGAAGGTAAAATGGAGTTTTAGCAACATGATTTCTCTTCAATTCCCCTTCCAAGCACATTTCAACCCTCTGGAGCAAGTAATTCAGGCATTCATCTAAACCAGTCACCATATCATTTTCCATGCATATACTACTTGGGACTGCGGTCATAGGAGCAATGCATGGATGTGAGACAGAACATTGCATACCTCTAATTGTCTCAACCTATCCATCAGCAAAAGATGTTTAACTTGAAGAGACTTCAGCTGATTTTGCAGCTCAGCAAGTTCATCCAGCATAATAGACTCACAGTCTTTCACAACTGTCTCACCAAGGCCTTCTTGCTGCAACCGCAACCGGAGCTTCTCTGTTGAAACAACAAATTCTTCAGAAGAAGCAAAATCGCTACTTGACAGCAGTCTGGGGAATTGATCTTTAGCAGACAGAAGTGCCTCAATCCATGCAGTTCGGTCCTCTCTAGACGGGCAACGTAAGTGAAGAGTTTTTGTTCCACTGAATATTGAAAGCCTTTTGTCGTCTGACTTGCTTGCTCGAACAGAAGAAACCTGTGCAACATATTCTCAAGTTATAACAGTTTTTCAGAAACTAATTAGTTCAAGAGGACTATAATGGTATTCAAACACTGAAGAACTGCAGATTTAATCTCTTAATGGTCACTAGACACTTCTTCAACTGAAGTTTCTAATATGATCATAAAATTAACCTCCCGTCATCTGAATGTCACAGATTGTACCAATTTGCCTCCCCCACATATAATGCACCAGCTTCAATAAACAATGTATCCATAAAATGAAGGCAGGAGCAAATAGTTAATTGGTCTCCTAAGCCATTTCAACTACAAAAGTACAATGAAATTCAGTCTGGCTGCTAAATCTGGCGATTAGTCCAAGATGTGAATCTTCAAAACTGGAGCATTTTTCTTTCAAATATTTCAGTTCAACCTTGACTAGGACATTTTTATATTCATATCTTGCATCAGTATGCAGAAAAATAGATACTCCTTTAGCAAAACATAAGGATGGAGGGAATTTAACAATAAATAACTTCAGTTGATGTATAAAAGATTAAAAAGATTTCCGTAGTAATTCATATAAATAAATGGCAACATGCAAATACAGTCTAAATAAGAAAGAGCAGCAAAAAAGAACAAATTAACAGCAAAAAGATGACCACTATATAGCTAATTTCAGTACCACTAAAGCAAATAAATATAAAGAACGTATGATCCCGGGCGCTATATACAATTACAGAGCAAACAAATATTCAAGAATGTACGATCATAGGTGCAATGTACAAATACAAAGCAAGTAAATATTCAAGAATGTACAATCACAGACGCGATACACAGAGTTCTCTGGTCGAACCTTGAGATGCACTTCTCCAAACGCCTTCCACTGCTTGAAAGATCCATTAAGGCGATTAAGATAGCTCCCAGAGCCACTACTCGCCTTCCTCATATACCCCCAAGAATCCTCTCCAATAACCTTTAAGCCCTTTTCTCCCCCAGGATTATTCATCACAATCCTATCAGGTCCATGTACTTTATAATACGACAAAACCCCATCTTCCAACACAAACCACCTCGCTCTCCATCCTTTCCCATAGTTCACCCATTTGTACAGAACACCAGCAACACTACTCACATTACCACCATACACCACTCTCGTAGTCGTTGCTTCCTTTCCTTCAACTCCATTCTCTTCCACTAAACCACCACCATTATTGTTGCATTTACCAACACTACTACCATTATTACTGTTACTTAAAATTAAATCAGAATCGACATTATTAACAGATGAAATCCGAGCATTAGAAAAACTCTGTCTCGAATTAAAACTCGCAGGTTGTTTAACACCAACTGCATTCCCAATCCCTAAAATCTCATTCTGTGACGGCTTCACAACTGTAGGATTAGCTCGATCTCGTTCTACCGACACCGGGGCAATGCAGCAAAGCGGATTCATTTTCTCATCTAAAAATCTCACAATTATTTCCTCTTCTCAGCTTCAAAATCCGTAATAAAACAAAAAAAAAATCCGGCTAATTACTTTATATGATCTCAGAACAAGCTCGAATCTCGATCTACCGACACCGGAGCAATGCAGCAGATCGAATTCATTACCTCATTTATGAATCTCACAATTAATTCCTCTTGTCAGCTAGAAAATCCGTAATCAAACAAAAAAAAAGGAAAATCACCAAAAAAACAGCTATTTATATGATCTAAGAACAAGCTCGATTCTCGTTCTACAACAATGCAGCAGAGCGGATTCATTTTCTCATCGATGAATCTCAGACCTAATTCCTCTTTTCAGCGGGAAATCCGTAATCAAACGAAAATTCACCAACAAATCTCCGAAAAAATTAGCTGATTCCTTTGTATGATTCAAAACAAGCTGGAACCTGTGAAAATTTTGGAGATTTGATATGTAGAGTGAGATCGGCGAAATCGAAATCAAGCAACCGATCGGCGGTGATCGATTGGGCGATACTTCCGAAACGTTTGTGAACTGGCATAAGAAGATCTTAATGTAGAGAGATAAAGTATGTGAGAGAGAGAGCTGATAAGCAGTAAATTTGTATAGAGAGGGAGAGATAAAGTGGTGCAGTAAAGAAAGTAATTGGTAGGGTACTGCAGAATTGAGTGTTCAAGAAAAATTGAAATCGACCAAATTAAATCGATTTAAATCAATTTAAATTGATTTTCGATTTGAATGATGTATTAGACTGATTTTAATTTGTATTAAAATCAAATCAAATTTTTAATTTGGTTCAAAAAAATTATAATTTAAACCGAATATATATATATTGAAATACTCTTTTGTAATAAAACATATTTAATTTTTTATTTATACTATAACAAACACGTTCTTCAATTGCTAAAGTAAGAGATTGAAAAGCATATATTATATGTGGTTTAGATTCATCTGAAGTTTTTGCTTTAATGGTGTAATTTTTATTTTTATTTTGCTTTTTTCATAGTAGGATAATTTTTCAGTAATTTAGTTGATTTCAAAAATCAAGATCAACAATTTATTTTTCATTAATTTGTTTTTTTTGTTGTGTTTAATTGGTGAAAAATAATAGACATATTTTTGTATATTTTTAGTAGCTAGGTAATTATATAAAAAATTATTTTATTTTTACTTTATATTAAAGTTCAAGAATCGATAATTTATGTTTCATTATTTTATTTTTTATTGCGTTTAATTTATCAAAACAATAGTCTTATTTCTTTTATCTTTTTAACAGCTAAGTAATTATCTATATAAAAAAAGTAATTATATAAAAAAAATTATTTTTACTTTATAATCAATATATTTTGTAT
>JAOWBF010000015.1:10803939-10818150 GCA_028566175.1 Vinca major
GGATGTTAGTCGCTCTCGAGATTTCTAAAAATAATATTAGATATAGTAAATTTCATATATAATTCAATATATTTTATCAAATTCGCCCCCAACATTTTTTTTGCAGTTTTTTATGTAGTTCGGCACATTATTACAGTTTTCGCCCCAACGCCAAATTTTTGACTTCGTTCATGGCTAAATAGGGACTCTACATCTTTCAGTACTCTATAATGCGCGAATGATATTATTTAAATGTTCCTTGGTTGTTTTTTTTCTTCTTATTTTTCCATGTGAATAAAAAAGTTCTTCATAATTAGGAATTGGATTTCTGAGATCATTAGATTTTATGGGTATTTAAAAGGTTATAGACACATGAATTATTAAACTTTGATTATACTAGAATCTTTAGAAGCCTAACGTGAAGCTATACTATTTCAATAATGATATCTTCTTGACCAAAATAAATAAAAAGAGTTGCCCCTCCCAACATTTTCTAGAACAACAAATTTGTAATAATTTTTTTGAGTGAAATTTCATCATAAATATTGTACTTTACCTTTCGAAAAAAATATTTTTTTTGAATTTTTTGTAATTTACTCGCTGCAACTTCTAAATTCTAGATCATCGTTGAAAAGAAAAAAACTCATGTTTGCTCGTTATTTACACTCCACTTTGAAATCCACTCATTATAAACAAGGAACATTAAATAAAGCCATCACAATCAAATACCAAAGTACTTAAATTGTGTCCAAAAAGATTGGGTTTGCTTCTTCGGTTCATCATTTCATCTTTGTGTCTTTCCTTTTCCCCAATTGCCAACCAAATCCACTAACATGGACTACTATTCCACAAAGTTCACGTTTCAATGTTACTATATATTTTTATTTTTTTTTTAGGAAAAAAAAGTTTGGGTGAGTTCGGCTCCGGTCACCACCACAGGTAAAGACAGTCCTTAGGGAGCATAGGTCGCTTACAAGGGTACTTACAGATCACCCAACCAACACAACCCTCACGTCGGCAGCGGGAATTGAACACTGGACCTTTGTAAGGACGTGTCAAATCCTTAACAATTGAGCCAACTTGTGTTGGTAATGTTACTATATCTATTCCTTCATATAACTAGTTTAAAAAAGTGTAACGAAAATTAAATAAGTAAAAAATAATATTTTTTATTAAAATATTAATATTTTTGTATTAAATATAATTAGTGATATACATGTTATATTTAAGAGAGTATTATTAATATTTTGATTAACAAAATACATTTTCTGCTACTTTTTTAGTTTTCGTTACATGTTCTAAACGATTTAATTTTCACTACATGTCCTTAATTTTCGCTCTGAATGGTGAATGAAAGAAGTATGATAATGTGCACGTAGATCAAAATAGTTACGAAGTCTGTTTTCTCTAATTCTTTTTTATTTTGATTTGAGTGCATAATTCCGTAGCTAACGTGATATTAAAGAGGACTACTATTTTAGTGGTATTTTTTTAGTAATCACTTTGTGCATTCATTCCCAACGGTTATGTCAGCCTCCAATCCATATGTTTCGATGGTATTTATGGTTATGTCAGCCTCCAATTCAACTATTTCGGTGGTATTTTGGGAGCAACCACTTTATGATTTATTGCCAAATGTTTATGCCAATCTCCAATCTATCTGTTTCAAAGGTATTTTGGAAGCTGACACTTTATGCATTTATTATAAAATAGTATGTTGCCTCTTAATAATTCCCATCAACACCCCAAATTAGTGGAAATTTAATGTGTTATATTACTGTTATTGTATTGTTGATGAATAGTAGGGAAAATCTAGATTGTGAGCATGTGTTGAAAAAAAAAGAAGTAGGTCTCTCCATCATAACTAGATGGTTTGTTTCCTCCAAGAAAGAAACATAAACGTTTTATTATTAGTATTAGTTGAGTCAAAATAATAACTTAATTGGTAAAGTAATATTTATTAGATCGAAAAGTCTTAAAAAAAAAAAAAAAAAAAAAACCTCTACAAGAAAAATAACCTTGAAATAGTAAGGCACGTCTAAGTCCTTGCAGGCCACCCAAGGGCCCAATAACAACAATGGGCTTCTATTTCTTTTATATTATGTGGATAGAATTATAAAATGTTTCAAATAATCCATACACAGATGGATATGTACTTTGAAGGACCGGTCCGGGCCGTTAAACCCTATAATCCCCCTCCAGAAGAATTGAGAGAAAGTGTAGGAGGCGCAGGTTCGAATCTTAGTAACTGCAGAGTGGAAGTTTCAATCTTTTAATGTGGGGTGATTTTTGCGGTGGATTAAGATAAGGTCTCCCATCAATTGAATTCTTGTGTTACCTTAATTCACATCCTTTATAATTTCTATTAGATCGGAAGGTAGGGCGGGATATAGCGCTTTTTGTGTAGGATGAAAAAAAATGTTATTCATCATCCAATCAACGAAACACTTATCAATCAAATCCGAGGGCCCATTATCAATATCTTGTCTGTCCATGTTATTTTCATGTTGTGACATCTAATTAACTCTAGGGGCCAGAAAACTTGGTTACACAAATTTTGTGAGATATTTTTAGATAGATCAAAGAATTTGTTCGTATTTGCAATTATAGTGTAAAACCAAAAAAAAAATGTCAGTTATTACTGAAGTTTTTTTACATGTGTTATATTTTATATAATATATATTTTCTCATAATTAACATATATTTACACGTAATATTATTTTATGCAACATAAATTATAAATTTATAATACATATTTACTTTAGAAAAATAAATATTCAAAAAATTATTAGACGACTAAAAAATATTTAATATATATTAATTTTTGTGTTCAGCATTATATCCTGACCACGTATTCCTAGTTCATACTGCATTAGTTAAAAGTTAAAACCGCTCAAAACAAAGCTGGAAGCATAAAGACACTAATATTGCTTTCTGCTTTACAGTAAAGGCATAAACCCAATATTCTTTTCCAAAGCAAGAAAAGCAAACCACCAGAATTTAAGCCAAAATGCTTTTTCTGTGGAAAAACACATTTTATTCTCCTACCGTCAACTTTTTAGGCGTCTCAATTGCTAAATGCGCGAGAATTAAGGAATTGTTAAATTTCAAGCAAATATAAACGTAAAAAGACAATAATGTCTCTATTTACTTAAACCTCGCATAAAATGAGTAAGCCTTGGAACATGAAGTCATCAATGACAAATAAGGGCAAAAGTGGAAAGAACAAGTAAAAATGTTACTGAAATTGTAAAAGGGCGATTTAGAAGTAGACAATAAGAAATGGCATTTGAGACAACTAAAAGTAGACGGGATTATTATCCAGTCCGAATACTATACGGAACAATTATTTTAAGATTAAAAGACAGTTGTTTTGAGGTTAAAACAGGTTTTTTGAGCGATAAAAATAAAATTGTATTTTTTTTAAATCATTCTTAACTGTCAAAATTTTAATCTAACAGACGGAAAAAGTTCTTTATATACTGAACAAATTCCATTCAGCACTTGAGTCGTGGCGATTATTATGGTGACCTTCCCCAGACTCTTTTAATGTGGGAGGCTTATGCATTAGGTACAACATTTATTTTTTTCTTAATTCCCCTTTAGTCAATAAGTGTTAATGTATTATCAACTATCGGATTAGTTTGATAACTGATCTTGGACATTTGAGTTTGAAATATGTGGATAATTATTCACTTATTTTCCTAAGATTTTGAATCAACAGTCAAGATTATATTAACACGTATCGACAATGACCATGACCGATAGTGTTCAGCACTGGAGCCGGACTGAGAAAATATGGGAATGTGATTGAACATTGACAGAATCATTAATCAGAAAGCAAAAGAAGAAAAAAAGGTGAAATGGGCAAGGTTTTCAGCTCCAAAGGGATTCCCATTTCATACTTCATTCAAGAATTACATACAAAAAACTCCAAAACTTCCAAAACTTATCTTCTTGATCAATCATTCATGGGAGCTTTGCTTTTTAAGTTCATCATCTTATTTCTATTCTCAATTTCACCAATTCTCTGCCAAGTTACAGGTATGCCCTTAACCTCTGTTCTTTTGCACCATGTTTATATATATCTTCAAGAAGGATAGAAGCGACATTTTTTGTTACAACTATATACTATAAGTTCTTGAAATATTCATCTGATTATTACTACATCATGAAAGTCCAATTCATGTAATAGAAATTCAATATGCAGAATTTGACAACTATTGAACTATAAGTTCTTGAAATATTTTTCTGGTTACAATATAACCAAGAAGAGAAAATTGCTACATATACATAAACAATTTTTACTTTGCTCTTTTAATCAGTAAAATTTTATTTTAGCTCTTTCTATCTCTAAACTATTTTTGAGTTGCTGTTTTTTTGTTAAATTAGCATAAAACTTGTGATTTCCGTCAATTGTTTGTCACATATTCTGGACATGTCTTTGGTCTTAAAGACTTAAATTGACAGAAATTCCCTTAAAACCGAAGACGTGCAGAATATGTGACCAAAAGTTAACGAAAATCACAAGTTGTACGCTAATTTGACAAAAGCAGCAACTCGAAAATAGTTTAGATACAGAAAAATGCTAAAATAGAAGTTGACTGACGACAGAAAGAGAAAATTGAAAATTGTCAAGAATTCATAAATCAAGATCATGTAAGTTTGAATATTCATGTAATATAAATTCAAAATGCAGAATTCATAAGCATTGATTGTGGAGGGAAGAGTGATTATACCGACCTGAAAACCGGATTGGCATGGAGTTCTGATGACGGACTAATGAGCCATGGACAATCTGTTTCAGTAGATACTGGAAATGAAACCTCATTACAACATCGTACGAGTCGAATTTTTCCTACAGACAGCAAGAAATATTGTTATAATCTTAAAACAGAAGAGAGAAGGCGATATATCGTTCGAGCAACTTTCTTGTATGGAGGAAGCTCTGATAATGATGAAGGGCCATATCCTAAATTTCAGATATTTTTGGATGCAACAAAATGGGGAACTATAACAGTACAAGAAGCTTCAAGAGTATATTTAAAGGAAATGATCATAAGGGCAACTTCAAATTCAATTGATGTTTGTTTATGTTGTGCTACAACTGGATCTCCTTTTATATCAGCTCTTGAACTTAGGCCATTGAATTTGTCTATGTATGCAACAGATTATGAAGATGATTATTTCTTAAAAGTAGCAGCAAGGGTCAATTTTGGGGCTCTAACCAAAGATGCCGTAAGGTACGCGTTTTTTTCCATTGCGTTCACATAGTCTCCAGATCTTTTAGTACATCCTCATCATAGACGGAACTACAAGTCTCAGTTTGTTTGTGTGCATGTGTGGGGGTGGGGGGGGGCGGTGTTTCAAAAACAGATGGCTGAAAGAGCTAAACAATTCAATACATACAACGTAAATTTAAAAAATGTTGAGGGGTGGGACCGCCCCTGGTTACGTTTTTGATCATCGTACATTGTCTAGTACATTGATGAAATTGCTCCACATATAGCAATGTCATTGGACTAAAGAAAGTTTGTGGGCTTGCACTGATGACATTGCTCCATGTGCGATATTTGATTAGTGTACTAGTACTAGAAGGTCTGGAGATAGTGTACTCAGTGATGTCAAGGCGAGCGCCTGAGGCGTAAGGCGCAGAGGAGCAAGCAATGTCGCATCAAGGCACCAAGTCCCCTTTGCGCCTTGGTGCGCATCAACGCCTTGACAACACTGGGTGTACTAGACAACAAACTAGTGTACTAGACCACTTCCCGCCCCAGGTTCCGTCTAGACAACCTACTAGAACATCTGCAATATTCGATTAGTGTACTAGACCACTTCCCGATCCTGTTTGCATCTTTGATCCTCATACAGTAGTACATTGATGAAATTGCTCCACATGTAGCAATATCGTTGGACTAAAGAATATCCGTGGGCTGTACTGATGACATTGCTCCATGTGCGATATTCTATTAGTGTACTAGACAATGCATAGTATTAGCAAAAGCATTTTATCTTGATAATTGATTCATTATTCTCCTAGGTACCCGGACGATCCGTATGACCGAATATGGGATTCTGATCTAGAAAAAAGACCGAATTTTCTAGTAGGGGTGGCTCCTGGCACAGAGAGGATCAATACAACAAGGTACATTAACACAAATACGAGAGAGTATCCGCCAATCAAAGTCATGCAAACTGCAGTTGTTGGCACTATGGGAAGCCTAAGTTATCGATTAAATCTAGAAGATTTCCCAGCTAATGCTAGAGCTTTCGCGTATTTTGCTGAAATACAAAACTTGGCAGCTAACGAAACACGGAAATTTCAAATGAAGCAGCCTTATATGCCTGATTATAGCAATGCTGTGGTGAATATAGCTGAAAATGCGAATGGAAGTTACACGCTCTATGAACCTAGTTATATGAACGTAACACTAGACTTCGTGTTGTCGTTCTCCTTTGAGAAAACCATGGATTCTACCGAAGGACCACTTCTAAATGCAATTGAAATAAGCAGATATGTACAGATTGATGCAAAGACAGATGAAGGCGATGGTAAGATCGCATAATCTAAAATTCGAATGAACCTGCCGCTGAATTTAGTCGATTATTATGCTAATGAATTGACTGTTTTGGAAATGTAAGCAAGTAGTCTCAACGCCCTTCGTGCCATGTCTACCGGAGGCAATTGGACAGATGAACTTGGCGATGCTTGTGTTCCCACGCCGTGGGAATGGGTGACTTGCAGCAATACAATACCACCAAGAATCACAAAAATGTGAGTCTACTGAACTTTGTAGGATGAAACTACTAGCTCATTTCAACGAAATCATTTTATAAAGATGCATGATGTCGGTTAGGCACAGGGACGAAGCCAGGAACTTGGCGTTCGGGGGCGAAAAACTGCAACAGTATGTCGAACTACATATAAAAAATGTTGGGGGTCAGGGGGAAAATATGAGGAGGCGAAAACTCATTCATAGAATATGACATTTTCTCGAGATGTTTCCTCCTAAACTAACCTTTTTAACAGTTCTCTTTCAGGTAACAAGGTGAAGGGGGAAATCCCACCCGAGCTCAAAAACATGGAAGCTCTAACAGAGTTGTAAGTTGTTTTTTTGTCGTTTTTAATAATAAAAAAAATATTATCGGGGCAGGGGGAAAAGTGTGAGGACTTATGGTTCCGGTGCATTTTCATTGTTTAGGTGGTTGGACGGTAACTTACTCACAGGTCCTATTCCTGACATGAGTAGTCTTGTAAATCTGAAAATTATGTAAGTTCTGCTCCTTTGATGTTCTAAAGTAGCATATCGCGATCCCATTTGTTTATTACTACAATCACTCTTCCTTGAACGTGCAGGCATCTCGAGAACAATGGACTAACTGGTCCCATACCTTCTTACATGGGCAGCTTGCCAAGTCTAATAGAATTGTAAGCAATGATCTGCATGAATAAGACCTTCATTTAACAATTTATTCACTAAAGCCGACATTTTGAAATTTCCACTTGATTTTATGTGGCAGATATGTACTTAATAACTCCCTAAGCGGGGAAATCCCTCCAACGTTGTTAACTGGAAAAGTGATTTTCAGGTAAGTATGCTCGAAAAAATATGCTTCAATAATATTCTGTATAGACCATGTATCTAAAAATCTTTAAATGTTTTTTCTGTAGATATGAAGGAAATACTCATTTAAGACGGGCGGAAAAGAGCAGGAATCACAGATTGATACTTGGGATTTCAGTCGGATTACTTGCGGTCCTTTTTGTTCTTTTTGTGGGAAGTTTACTATTACTCCATTATATAAGACGAAGAAAATCTGAGAAGAAATCTGTTAATAAATGTGCGTGCGCTCACAATTTCATTAATTGGATATTTTTTTTTGTAATATCTTATTACAATTGTTCATCCAATGTTTTGCATTTTCAGCCGATGACTTACTGCGAACCAGCAATAGAAAATCAACTAACTTTTCACTAAGACGCGGAGGATCTCTGATGGATGAAGGTGTGGCATGTTGCATTTCCGTGAGTGAACTTGAAGCAGCAACAAATAATTTCTCAAAGCAAATAGGAAAAGGAAGTTTTGGACCTGTATATTATGGAAAACTGAAAGACGGAAAGGAGGTAGCGGTTAAGATCATGGCCGACTCCTCTAGTCACGGGACAAAACAATTCGTGACCGAGGTAATATTACTATAGTCATAGCGGGGAATATTTTTCGAACCAAATTGATAAACAAAGAAATATACTTACAGGTAGCACTTTTATCAAGAATCCACCATAGAAACTTGGTTCCTTTAATTGGATACTGCGAGGAAGAATATCAGCGGATGCTCGTCTATGAATACATGCACAATGGGACATTGCGGGATCACATACTTGGTGAGAAGCCGTTAGACTGGCTAGCGCGTCTCCAAATTGCAGAAGATGCAGCAAAAGGTTGTAATATTAGTCTCTTACTTGATTTTGCGTTATGTTAAACCTTAAAAAGGCATCTATGTGACTATAACTTCAGCTTCTTGTAGGACTCGAGTATCTGCACACTGGTTGCAACCCAACAATTATTCATCGCGATGTGAAAACGAGTAATATTCTTCTAGATATAAATATGAGAGCTAAAGTATCTGATTTTGGACTTTCGAGACAAGCTGAAGAAGATTTAACACATATATCAAGCGTAGCACGGGGAACAGTAGGCTACCTTGATCCCGAGTAAACCCGTCTACAACACGACTTTACATTAGAATCGTACTATTTCTCAACCAATGTCCATAAGTTCCTTCCTTCTTCATCATGCAGGTACTACGCAAATCAGCAGTTGACAGAAAAGAGCGATGTTTATAGTTTTGGAGTAGTCCTTTTGGAACTTATCTCCGGAAGGAAACCTGTCTCAGTTGAGGAATACGGGGCTGACTGGAGCATTGTCCATTGGGTACGGTTTGCAATTTTCTCTCAATATCCATAAAAACATCATAATAATGACTTAAAATGATTTACTTTTTGCTCGTAGGCGAGGTCATTGGTACGTAAAGGAGATTTGATTAGCATTATAGATACTAGGATAGCAGGAAATGTGAAGACGGAATCAGTGTGGCGGATAGCAGAAATCGCGATACAATCAGTGCAACAACACGGTTATTCAAGGCCAAGGATGCATGAAATATTAGTAGCTATACAAGATGCAATGAAGATCGAAAAAGGAACTGATAAACTATCTCCAGGAAGAAGTTCGAAAGGACAATCTTCGCGTAAAACACTCTTAACGAGCTTTCTGGATATCGAAAGCCCTGATCTTTCTAAGGATTCCTTAGTCCCATCTGCAAGATAAACTTGTCATAACACTAACTTCATCATCATAATTTGTAATCTTTTCTTTAGCTGCTTTTTTTTTTTATTATTATATAAATATCTTTTGTACTATTACTGAAAATAGCAAAGAATTACAAAAGAAATGGCATCCCATATTCATTTTTCTAGGTAGTTTAACTCTGGTTAAGGAATGGATAGACAAGTGGTATTTTTCTAATTATAACCTGAAGACATTTAATTTATATCTACTGTGTAGGCTGACTAAGAAATTTCATGGGCAAATTTTAATATTTGAGAGGCGAGAGATAATTTTCTTAATGGTCTTTCTAATGTATGCTTGGGGTATGCGTTAATTCAGATAAAGTATACTATATGTGGTAATTTAACTATATAAAAATCTAAAATCTTATCAGAAATGAGGGAACCTTAGGAGAATAGAAAACACCATATACAATAATTTAATTAATATTAACATGTGTATCGGACAAGCGTTAGAAAAAATTATTTCTTTAATACTTTAAATTATGGCGCCCTTGAATTCTTCCTTGCCTGGAACAAACTCCCCTCATAATATTTCAATAAGAATCTGTCACATATAACGAAAGGGAGACAGGGTTTGCGTGGGGCAGAGGGATCGTAGTACCCTCTTTAAGTGAAAGGAATACGTGCTCTTAATTACAAGACAAGTAAAAGATTCAAAAAAAATTATTAACAAGTTAAGGATATAATTTTAAGGATTGTGGCGATAGTGCAAAATAAAAGAGTGTCAATATATTGATAATTTTTTTATTCAGTTATTATATTTTATTTAATATTTATTCTCTCTGGATGAACATGTATCTAATGCATGTAACACGTGTTTTACAAAACAGATGTTACAAAATTATAATATGTGTTTGCTCTAAAAAAATTAAAAAAGGTCTAATTTTTTATTCGTCAATTAAAAAAATGTTTAATACATACTGAATTTTTTATATTCAACATTATTGTGGTATTGAATGGTAAGATATAAGAATGACTTCTTTTCCAAGGAAAAAATATGGATAAATCTAATAATAATGCTAAGACTTGCCCTTCCCACGTGTAATTGAGTTATGAATCCTTCATTGCCAACCAACAATGACGTCAATTAGAATATACAAATCTCATCCCTATGATTTGCATATATCCATAATTTAAAGAATAAATTTTCAAAACATAAAAAAAGGAGAAAAAAAATTATGAAGAATAATGTGACTTTGTAAAATAACAAAAAATAAATAAGAAAAATGTTATTTATTCTTCCCTTTTTAAAAAATAAAAAAAATAAATATTACTCTATTTAATGGTGTATAAATTTTTTAAGTATTGACTTTTCCACCATAAATTTTGGATTCTTCACATCCAATACCTAATACCAATAATATATATTTTTTTCTTCTAGGAACATAAAAACTAACTAATATACCAACCACTCTAGCTAAATTGTTTTAATATTAATTCATCAATTTATTTTACTTTGACTTATTGCATGCGCAATTCAAATACTTAGAGCCATGATATAAAGAAAGAATCCTTAAATTTAAATTATGACAAGTGTTTTACTTGGTAAAATGATTCCTCAATTTGTTAGAATTAGAAATGTTGGATATGATGATTCTTGGTCTCCAGTCTTATATTGGTTTACGTGATTTAATGTGTGAGGTTTTATTATTATACTCAGTTAAAAAAGAGTTTAGATTTAAATTTGAGTTTCAAGCACATGTCAGACTCAATTTAAGTAACCAATTATTTCTTAGGTAATTGATTTGGAAAAATTGAACTAATATTGAGTAGAAAGAATGATAAATAAAAAGTAACATATAGTACATGAGAAGGGGAAAATCACCTACAAAATATTCATACCCCGTTTGGCCTAACAAAAAATTTTAAAAAATAAATACTTTAATTAGTAAAACTTATTTTAATATCAACAAAATTTTAGGTCTCCACTATACATATAACACAATTATATTGTTCTACCTTCCTCTTGTAATAAAGTAAACCCTTAGGAATTGGACCACAATTATGTTATGAATTGATTATTATCACCAACACAAAGAAAATAATTTTGGAAAAAATTATGAAAATTGAATTGACACAGGCCATAGTCATATAATAGATTAATAGGCAAGAAAACCTGATAATTATGTGATTATTATTGATTTGCCAAGTTAATATTGATTATTGGAAGATAAAAAGATTGTATAATCATTTTTTGGTTTCAGAAATTAATTATTAATTAGAAGAGTACTTTTATGATTGTCTATTATTTTTTTTATGGGGTCTTTGGTTGCAAAGCAACCACAATGTAAAGATAATGGTTAGCGCAATATTGTATTTCCAATTCAAAATAATAGATTTTTGAATTTAACTAATTTAGTTTAAGTACTAATATAATCTTAATTATTAGATTGAATAGAATTACGTTTTGAGAAAACATTAATTGCCATTGAATAATTATTTAAACTAAATAAATAATTATCCTTTTGATTGAAAAAACATCAATCCAGATAGTATAAGAACAACAACAATAAAAGTAGGTATTAGCATCTTAACTCGTCGTCAGATTCAGATGTTGATCAAGAAATGTTGATAAACAGTTATAACAACATTAAATCTAGATCAATATATCGCTTAATCAGATCAGTCAAATTAGTTTTTTTCAAAATGATTGTTCATGAGCAATTTTAAAATGTCTAATCAAACAACCAGATGACTTATACGTATTTGCATAGTGTTGACCAAAATCCTTAACTTGAACAGAGTTATCTGTACCGAATTGAATGTTATATTTCTATTTTAGTTTGTATTGACTGACTTATGAATTGGAACAGTCAAACTATTATAGTAAGTCACTTTAAATTAAACTACTATTCTTTTTAATTATGATATAAACATCCAAAATATAGAACGAATAATAAAAATAATGAAGGAAAAAAAAAAAGACAACAAAGGGGAGGATAACAAACCAACCCCAACCTAATCCAAAATGCCCAACCGCTGCCTTCAAAAGAGGAAAAAAATGCGTTTCTTCTCCATTCATTTCATTATAACACTATTTTCTGTCTGAACATCAAAAACCCAAAACTGTTGTCTTCAAAGCAACCCTTTTTCCAATTCAGAAAAAAAAAGTAAAAGAATAAGCTGAGAAAGAAAAAGTTTTGAAAAAAGATTACAGAAAGAGGAAAAAGAAGAAAAAATCTTTGATTTTTCTTGAAGTTTCAATAAAAGAAAAAGGAGAAAACTTTGTGGGTTTTGGTCAAGCAAGAGGTTTTATTCTGTCTTATAGCTTTCTTGTTTAAAAAAGGAAGATTCTTGAGAAATTAACAAAGTCCCAGAAAAATTAATAGGTTTTTATAGATAAACCCCAGCTTAGGATTGAGGTTGAAAGAAAAGGGAAGATGGAAATGATGTATTATCAGCTGAGTAGGTCTTCATATGAAGATTCTTTGAAAGTTATTGAGGCTGATATTCAACATGCTAATGCTTTGTAAGTTCTTTGAAAGTAATATTTGTCAGTCAAAATATCAATATTATTTCTTAAATATGAATTGTAATATTGTTGTTTTGTTTAAAAAAAACACCTTAGTTTTTGCTTCATTAATTTTTGCTACATGTTTTAAAACACTTATATTAAGGAATGGAGGCAGTATTGGGTATAGACAGAATTATCAGTTGCTTTAGGTCTTTAATTTGTTTGTCTATTTGGATTATTGAGTCAAAAGTTTTGTCTGCTGTTCATCTATGCATAAATTTGGGTGAGGGGTGTTAAAAAGTTTTGGTTTTGGGGCTTAGGGGATGTTTACTTTGGATGATAATTGTTGTAATTTTCTTAATTTGATTTTTTACCATTTGGGGATGTGGGTTATTTTTATATGGCTGAAGAAATTTATCTAAATGGGTTGTTCAACTTTAGGCTGCTTGATTGTCTTACTTTTTGGAAATGGAGGTTTCCAGGAGTTCTGCAGACCATCTAAGTTTATATGAGCATAAACAGAACAGAACATTCAGCTTTCGGGGTGTTGGGTGGGGGTGAGAGAGAGTTTTGGGAAAATATTGAGGGGTTTAAGAAAGAAGTAACTAAAAGGGGGGCAGCGGGATTGGTTCCGTTTATGTGTACGAGGCTATTGGGAACTTCTAGGAGAAGTTTTCCTGCTAAACAATTCAGTAGGGTGTATTGTTCACTGGGAAAGTTTTTATCTTTCTTTCTTTTTCCCCTGAAATGGGGTTTTGCCGAATGACGCTTGAAGAGTTCTAATATGCTGCAAATCCCCCCCCCCCCACCCACCCACCCACCACAAACAAGTTGTATTCATGTTTGTGTGGTTTGGTTGGATTTTATGATACTGTTTAAACAACTGAAATATGTTAGCTTAACTTGTTTTTCTTTGATTGTGGACTTCCAGAGCTGCCGAAATCCCAAGAGGAAAGGGCGGAGCACGCATTCAAATGAAATTGGTATACAATCACTTGGCACCGGTTTTCCTTTTCTTGCTTCAGTGGATGGATTGTTCCTGCGCATATCTCCTCCCGAGATATCTAAATCTTTTTCACGTACTCATTTACAAGGTTTGGACCATTTTTATTTTGATTTTTCCTCCTTTCATTCATTGTACATTGATCTTTGATGCCTTCTTCGTCATTTTCTTCATGTAAGAATATTAAGAAAATTCCATCTGAATAAAAAAGTGTTTTCTTTAATATAATAAAAGAAAGATTCTCGGGCCTCCATGGATTTTAAATTATTATTAAGTACTTGTTGGACTTGATTTCTCTGCACTATTGTCAAGTAATGAATTATGAGTTTTTATATTCATTTGCTTCGTTTACAGGTATATACAGATGGAAGGCCAAGAATCTCTAGACATGGAAGGAAAGCAACCATTAGTGACTTTTATGGT
>JAOWBF010000015.1:10998961-11010480 GCA_028566175.1 Vinca major
TTATTTAGAAAAAAAATCCCTGATTTGAATTACGGTTGTTCCTATAACGGTTATAAAACTAGCAATGAAGCTAGTAACATGTGGAAGGATCATTGTCAGCTTTACCAATTGGAATTTTTTTTTTATTGCTAGCAAATTTCTGGGCATATTCACATGGCCTGGATGGGCCAGAACTGGTGATCTGCATATTACAAATCGTGACAAAAATTAATTGGGTCATAGATGCTTCTTTTTTTACCCTATTATACAGTACAATTTCAGTGCGAAACGTTAAAAATTATGTATATATAAAATAATATTTAATATTTATAACTGAGATTTTTTTAAGTAAACATTGATTGCAATTTTTAGAATATCTATTGCACTAAAAATAGGTGTAACATTTTTTAAGACAGATGTTTATTAAAAAATAAAATGTGTTGCATAAAAAAGGACACGTGTCGCATTAGAGCCGCTGTCCTTATTATGAGCTCTGTGTTTGATAAAACGACCCTACTACCATTATCAGAATTCAGAAGTATTAATTTAGAAAGAACTATTGCTGCGTCATAGCTCTTTTCAGACAAGGACTGAAATTTAATAATATATTCGTCTTAAATTATTTATAACATTTTACATTTTTACACAAATTTAAACAATTATTAAAAAACATTAATTATGTAAAAGAAATTTTAAATTATACCTAATTAATAACTACAAATTTATTATTAGTAGTTAGTTGAATAATAAATTAGAGATATAATTAGACAAGAAGACGTGTTTAAGTCTTATAAGTCAAGAAGGCCGTGGCCCAATGGGGCTAGCCTTGATCTGTGACCGCGAGATCTCAGGTTCTACACCCGCCTCCTACGTAAGGCAAATAAAATTCTTAGGAATTAAGGTGCTGATAAAAAAAATAAAAAAAAATCTTATAAGAACTAGGTCTTCATATAAACTTAGCCAAAATGAGGCAAAGTCAGTAAAAATGGCTAGAGTACTTACAACCGATACCATAAATGTTTTTTTTTTCCTTTTTACCTAAAGTGTTGCACACAATGTTATAAAGATCTGGAGTCTTGCATGTTTTAGAAATCAGAAGAAAAAATTGTTGAGTGTATGAAATTTTATTTATGTTCCGACATTTTAGTATATCAATGACATTATTATAGTAATATATCTAAATTTATAAATTCTCTATAGTCTAGTATTATATTAATATAATCGAATATATAACAAATGATGAATTAGAAAAATCAAAGTTGAGAAATACAAAAAAAAAAAAGTTTCAACCCTCCAATGTGGGGGTGGCTTCTTGGGTGGGATAAGACAATACCTCTCACCAATCGGGTCGCTGAGTCACCTTGATTTACATCCTTTACAATTTCTGTCGGATCGGGAGGTAGGGGCTCTATGGGCGTGGGTATCGCCTTTTTGTGTAGGAGAAATAAAAAAAACCAAGCCATGTGCACATGTTGTACCAATCCAAGAGTTGCATTAAATTTGTTGATTATTTCATGTGAGGGGCTATTGCCCTACTCATTCATTTCTATTTTTATTGAGGGATGTTGCCAAATGTTAGAGCTTCTTACTAACTTAATCATACTATAAAAGTGTTACATATTTTGAAGTAGAAGAGGAAGAGGACCACTAGAGGTAGTGATGAAAAGCAGCCGCAGTGTGGAAGTTTCAATCCCCTAATGTGGAGATGACTTCTTGCGGTGGGTTAAGAAAAGACTTCCCACCAATCGAGTCGTTAGGTCACCTTGATTTACATTCTTCACAATTTCTGTCGGATCGGGAGGTGGGGGCCCTGTGAACGTGAGTATCGCTTTTTTGTGTAGGAGGTAGTGATGAAAAAGATAGGTATAAGTGTCATGTTTAATTAAAATATACCTTTGTTTCTGTTATAGAAAAAATAAAAAGAAAAACTGTGCCAGTAAATCAAGAAAATGACTCACCAAAGTGCTTGTTTTGTGTGTCTTTCTTTAAGAAATAAAAAACAAACTATCTTATAGTGATAAGGCTTTTGTGTACCTTTTTATGGTAAGTTGGGAGTACATACAATGACATTTCATTGTGTTTGTGTTGTCAATAGTGATATATAGACTCATTTTTATTTATTTTTCATGTCCAAAGTCGTAATTAAATGCAGTAAAAACTTCACTTCCAATCGATAAGTCGGAAGTTTGAGTTATTACGAAGAAAAATTAAAAAATCACTGTTGATGCTCGGAAAAATGAAAAAAAAATCATTTAATATCATCCATGCAATTAATTAAAATGAAGATTGCACTGCTACTAGAGTTATCAGCTAAATGATTTTTGCAATACTCAAATACTAGAAATGAGAATCTCCTGTCACATTTTTTTTTTTTGAGGAGGTCACATTTTTATATTTAATCATATGTTTTATTTATAGATAATTGTGGGGTAAAATATTGATCAAAATAGTGCCTTCATACATTGGCAGAGTTTGAAATCCTGACCCCACATAAGGGGAAAGAATGGCATAGGTCCGGGCTCATACTCCTCTTACATAATTTCAGGCAGCATCCACACATGATCCACCTGCAGAGTAGGTTCCGCAGGCCTCCATGTCTCACAGGTACCCACAAGGTCCGTCTTATAGGGAATTTCCCCCCCACATAAGCAGTTGAAGTCCAGCTTAAATTTGGGCTGAAGGCCCAAATAGAAGAGAAAGAAAGAAGACCCATATAGAAAGTATATGACAAAAAATAAAATAAAATGGACCTTGATCCGTTTGTAGTAAAGCCCATACCAATAGTAATGGTGGGCCTTTAAGGTGCGTGTTTTAATGGAAGCCGGAGAGTATGAAGTTCGGTTTCTTTTAATTGTCAAAAATGGTGTTTCTTCTCTATATGGAGCTCTGCTAATTCTTAACGAGTTAAGATATTGAGGCGTTTTCTGGGTTTTTCCCGGGGAGTTTAAAGATGGGATTCTTGGTATTGATGAGAAGAATGTTTTTTGGACAAAAAGAAAATTTTGCTGCAAGAATCAGTGGTTCTTACCCATTGAAATACATTCAGGAAAGAACCTTATCAGAGTCGAAGAAGAGTGTTAATAATTCTGACAATTCAATCTTGCCTGTTTTGATCGTTGGTGCAGGTCCAGTTGGATTAGTTCTTTCTATACTTCTCACTAAACTAGGTAAAATCATGTTTTTTCTTGTTTTGTTCCTGTTGGTGATTTTGGAAATGTCTTTGCAATAAATTTCATTATTTTATGTTTAAATGTGTTTTCTTGGTGAATTTATATTGATTTTCAAGATGAAATGTTGTAATATTTGAAAGGGTAGTGATTCTTATACGACTTTGATCTTCTAGTACAAGTGCCTAGTATTCAAGTGTACCAGAAGTTGCATTTTTGAATTTTTTTCTTTTGAGTATTAGTCTTTTCAATTATATATAAAAAAAGAATTAAGGGAGTGTAAGAAGCTAAAAGGAAGATGAGAAAATCATTTGTGTATTCGAAATTATGGTAGGTTTTTGTAGTTTGACATTTTTGTAAGTGCAGGGGTAAAATGTGCAGTTTTGGAGAAAAGCCGGGCTTTTTCAAGGCATCCACAAGCACATTTTATTAATAATCGGTCTATGGAGGTGAGTTTTTAGTCGGTGAGTAAATGTATTAACTGTATTGGCATGGAAAAATTCAACTTTGCATGGAGTGAAAGTTTTTGATGTAATGCGGATTTTGTTGTTAGGTATTCCGGAAATTGGATGGTTTAGCTGATGAGATTCTGAATTCCCAACCCCCTGTTGATTTATGGAGGAAGTTTATTTATTGTACTTCTCTTACCGGTCAGATACTTGGGGAAGTTGATCATATGCAACCTCAAGGTAGGCTATTCTTTTCTTTTGTTAAGTACTTTCTTTTTTAGAATCTATGCTGACACGGTGTTGCATAGACAGAGCTATAAACTTCATGTTGGGGAGGGAGGGAGGCGCCACCCCCTACTCACCTTAGCTCGTCTTGTTGTATGGTTAGTGTTAGATGAGCCCTTAAGGTTGCGGTTATCCCTTTTTGAGCTCTTTTAATAAACTGTTAAATCGAATGAGAACTATCTATTGAATGCATTAATGTTGTAAGGTATTCTGCAACTCATACTGTTTCGTCTGCTAATAATTGAGTCTCAGAATCAGAATGGGAAAAAAGACGTACCAAATGTTCAATTTTTCTCTTTCACAAGGTTTAACGTGTGCATTTCTGCCGTGTTGATAAATTATTTCGAGGATAATGTGAAAGGTTGTTAAGTAGGCCTTTAGTTTTCGCTAAAAATCCTATCAAGCTATGGAACTTAAATCGTCTCGTCTCGTCTTTTTTTTTTTTTTTTGAATAAACAGTGAGTGCTGTTATCTGCAGATTTTGATCGTATAGTGAGCCCCATCTCTGTTGCACACTTTTCACAATACAAACTTGTTAGATTACTACTCAAGAATCTTGAGGACATTGGATTCGATGTCCTTAATGGTGAAGATCTGAATAAGTTTGGTTATGCTGAAATTAGGGGAAGAGAGATTCTAATGGGCCTCGAATGTGTATCAGTAAGGACTGCTGATCATGGCATCACAGTGACTGCATCTTTTGTTAGTGAAGGACGGCGTTTAGAAAGAGACATCCATTCTCAATTCCTTGTTGGTACAGATGGTGCAGGAAGTACGGTTAGAAAACTTTTAGGAATTTCAATGAAAGGTGAAAAAGAATTGCAAAAACTCGTAAGCGTACACTTTCTGAGCCGAGACCTTGGAAAATATTTGACAAATGAGAGACCAGGCATGTTGTTTTTCATATTTAATCCTGAAGCCATTGGTGTACTTGTCGCTCATGATCTGAAGCAAGGCGAATTCGTGTTGCAGGTGATGTGACTTCTGATATAATTTTCGAAGATATCCTATAGTTGAATGACCTAATTGCTCCTTGTTATTCTATAGGTTCCCTTTTATCCACCCCAGCAGAACCTTGAAGACTTCGGCTTTGAGGTATTGTTCCGTCCTTTATTTATTTTGAAACTTGTCGATACTAAAAGGTTGCTATAAGGAGACCATGCAGATCTTCTCACATAAGGGCTTTGCTCGAATGTCGTTCCCGGTGTTTTAGACATCTTAGTTCTTATTTTGACAAATTGGTTGTAGATGTGTAAAGGATTAATCTTCAAATTGGTTGGACGGGAGCTTGCAGACATAGATGTGAAGGATGTAAAGCCTTGGGTGATGCATGCTGAAGTTGCTGAAAAGTTTTTATCCTGTGGCAGCCGAATAATACTTGCTGGTGATGCTGCTCATCGTTTTCCTCCTGCTGGTGGTTTTGGTAAGCAATCAGCGCTTCTAATTACTTAATTTGCTAATTTAAGTTTGTATTACCTAGATATACATGAATTCTATCGTAGGCCTCCTAAAAAATATTTTAAATATAACAGAAGGAGAACAACTTAAAAAATTAAAAAACCAGTCTTCTTGATTTCATTTTTATATTTTCTTCCAGGAATGAATACTGGTATTCAGGATGCCCATAATCTCGCCTGGAAAATAGCTTCTGTTCTCGAGGGTATTACACCAGTATCTTTTCTTTCCACTTATGAGATGGAACGCAAGCCGGTAAGTCATTTTCCTAATTCCCCTATGACGCGTTTGAGAATTGAAATATATTATTTAGTCTAACTAGTTTCTGATTTTCGTATTCTTCCCGGGATTCACCAGATAGCCAGTTTTAATACTGCACTTAGCGTACAGAACTTTAAAGCAGCTATGGCCGTTCCTGCTGCACTTGGACTTGACCCAAAGATTGCAAATGCAGGTGATTATCAGCTTAATTTTAAGAATCTCTCTCTCTCAATCCTCGTACGGATACGTTACATGTACTTTATATTTTTTGGATTTACAGTACATCGAGCAATAAATGATACTGTCGGCTCTATTTTACCACATGGGTTACAGAGGTCAATTCTTGATGGAATTTTTAGCATAGGACGTGCTCAGCTTTCAGATTTTTTGTTGAATGATAAAAATCCAGTAGGATCTTCACGACTTGCCAAACTAAGACAAATTTTTGAGGAAGGCAAGAGCCTTCAACTCCAGTTTCCTGCTGAGGATCTAGGTTTCAGGTAATGGTTACAATAGTTTCCTATCTTCAATTGACTTGCCTGCTATTGCTCAAGTTTCACAATGCCGCGTTATTTATGGGATATATATCTGACTGTCATGTTGTAGTTGATAATATTCAGTAGTTAACTTTGAAGAGATTTACCTTATTTTAAGCCCTATTATGGATATGAATTTAATGGCATCCCTTGTAGGTACCTCAAAGGAGCACTAGCATCTAATGGCGACACCATTCTTGATACACCAGAAACACCTACAGGACGTAGAAGGGACTATGTGCCCTCTGCATATCCTGGATCAAGGCTGCCTCATATGAACATCAGATTATTGTCAAAACAGTCGGGTGAGGTACCGTTTCGCCCTTCTCTTTTGTGCAATAATTTCTTTGTATTTTCGGTGTCTGCAGTGGAGGGGTGGAACTACTATCGCGAATGAGAACTCGGGAAAATCTTTGGAGAGACTGGTCCCCTTAATTATCGTTGCGCTATTTATGGTTAAGTTTAGCAACTTTATGAATATCACTGTTAATATCATTTTGCAGGAAACCTTAACCACACTGGATCTTGTTTCTGTGGAAAGAGTTGAGTTCCTTCTGATAATAGCACCATTAGAAGAGTCCTACAACATTGCTAAAGCTGCAATAAAGGCAGCAGAGGGACTTAAGCTTCCTTTGAAGATATGTGTAATATGGCCACGACAAACTATCGATGGATTCTGCAGAAGTGAGGCAGCTCTTGCACCTTGGACAAATTTTATCGACGTAATAGAAGAGAAAAATTCACAAAATTCAGCTTCTTGGTGGCATATTTGTCAAATTACAGAGCGCGGAGCCATTTTAGTAAGGCCCGATGAACATATTGCCTGGAGAGCGAAGTCTGAAATCAAAGGAAATCTATTTCTGGAAATGAATAGAGTATTTTGTACTGTACTGGGAGTTGAACCAAGGGAAATATAAATCCAAGGCAACTCAGTCATCAATTTACATCCAACATCTATATTTTTTCCTTTTCTTTTGGATGATTTTTCGAAAGAATCCTATACTATTACAACTAGTTATCAACTCCACGTCAAAGTTTGATGACTACCAGAGATGAAGATCAGATGGATAACTTATGCTATCGCGATTATCAACTCCACAACAAGCTTGACTATGAAAGATCTCCTGATGAATAATGTCTGCTGTTACAGTTGCTAATTTGACATCACGCTTTACTACCAGAGATCGCGATAAGATGGATAACTAATGCCGTGACAAATCCCAGCGATGCACCTGCAACAACCTGTAAAGAGAGCTTAAATTTAGGATGAAACAGTTGCCAAATGTAAAATTTTAAAGTAAAACTGGGTTAGTGCCCATAAAAGTATATTATGACAAACAGTAAACTATTTCTGGTTTTCCTGTTCCTGGTAAAGTACAAATGGCTTTGAAAGCTTTGCAAAAACATGTTTAGTTGGGAAAGGTAGTCAGATTCAAAGCTTTACTAGACTTAGATCCAACAAGGAGTTTTTGAAGCATGCAATCGATACAGATTCTATAGAAGATGAAAAACTTTTAGTTGCTAGCAAATAAAAAAAATTCACGAAACTCTCAAATAGACACTAATTGTATTGCTCTTCACATTCTAAAAGCTTCATTACAAGTGAGTAAAAACACCATAAACTGGTAACTTGGGCACTATTTCATGTTTAGTTCAGCAAGTCGATCGAGTTTAAACTTATATTCTCATATCAATGGTAAGCAAGAAATGTATGAAGGTCACTGGTTCTCCTTTCCATAAGTACTTTCCCAACTATAAAAATTTGAAGATGGTTTCAACTCCAACACCAAGCCGTGGCTAGGAAATTCTTGCGTTGTCATTTCAGTGGAGAGCAACAAAAGTCTCAAGTTCATCGTTCTCCTTTCATAAGTACTTTTCTATTTATCAACTAATAAAATTCTTTCTATCTTTTCAATGGAAGAGTTGGAGATGGATGCACTTGAAATCATACTTCGACAAAAATACATGGTGACCTCTATCAGCAGGATATTTGCCAACAAATAGTTCGGCTGAATCCTAATCCCAGAGTTTGTAAAGGGGTTTTGAATATAAATTATCTACTATTATCAGCAATTGTTCCAATATAATGTTACAAAGAATTTTCAAGATAGGGAGACGTGTACTAACGGTAGCTTGTTTACCGGATAGATACTATAATGAGACCCAAAGTGCCAAAGAATAAAAAGAATGAGAAAGAAAAAAAAGGAAGACAGGAGTAACAAGAAGAATGGAAAGAAGATAATAGAGAAACAAAATCCAAATTGAGCATCCTATAACCTTTGGGTTGTCACCCTACTTGAGTAGTTTTGTGATATTTATCTAATTAATTAGGTATGCTAAGTTTTTCCTTTTAAATCAATTGATGCAATAACAAAAAGTAAAGGCCGAAGCAATCATCACTAATTTTCTTACTACGGAGGAAAGGAGCAAAATATGAGCACGATTCTCATAAAAGATATTAACTGAACCTGAGGAGGGGTGTGGCCAAGAAGTTCTCGTAGTGGTCTGCTTTCAGCTAGAGGATGTTCAGATGGAAGCTCGCAGACAATTTGATTTAGAACCTGGAAAGTCCAAGTTTGAAATAATTTAAACAAATAGTCTTTAGTCAAAAAGGGATCTGTTCAGTAAAAATTACACGAATAAGCCTGTATTTTACAAATTTCAACAAATATTCTGCATTTGTAGTAAATCCGCAACAAAAAATACTGTCACATGAAATCCAATTTGTCAAATTCCAGAATGCAATAGTATATTAAGCATTCAGAGAAACAAGCAAAGGAGTTACAAGTTTCAAACCTCTGCTTGGCGTCCAGCGTGTAATCGTACCCCAGTTGCATCATACATGACCTGCAGGATAAGTGCAAACCGGAATCTGATATTAGTCTAAACTAACATAGATGCAAAAATATTAAGATTACTAGCGTTTCTATATTCATTATAATCTCTTAAATGATTTTCAACACATATCAGCCCAAAGCCAGGTTAAAGAGATGAATAAAGCAAAAAGCTATAAACTTTTAATGTGATGCATCATTAAGCCCTCTAAGTTTAACAAGAAAGATTCAAATACAATCATCTGCTCTTCTTCCATTTTACCTATTAAAATGTAAACGAGTAATTTCTGAAGTTCCAAGGCGACTAAAAGCCCAGCTCCATGAACTTAACTAAATAATATTTACGAACTAGCCTGTCAAATATAATCACATATTCCTAGGAGGGTAAGAGAAATGTCTCAAACATGCTAATATAGAATATTAGACCGAAGGTTGATTTTACAATGCGAATTAACCACAAAACATTTCCAGCCTATAAGTTCCAATTACGTCATGACTTAAACTACACAAAATTCTGTTAAAAAAAATTCCATTAACCAGAAGAATAAAATGGGACGTAAACATAACGAACAATACAAGTTTCCGTACAGTATGTTGTAATGTCTGCTCAAGGAACAAACAAAAATGAACCAGGCTTTAAGATAAAAACAGAATAAAACAACATACCACACATGCTAAGACCAGTGCAGTAGCAAACATAGATCCTCCAAAGCTGTCTAGGAGACCAACACCTATTGCAAGAGCAGTAACAGTGGCTGAATGGGACGAAGGCATACCGCCTGAACCAATGAGTTGTTTGAGGTCCCATCGTCTTTCCTTATACCTAACAAGATCTTAAAACCTTGAGATTCTAGAACTAACTAATCAACAAAAATTGTCAAATTCATTCTCTTACTATGATAGAATATATCATTCAATTCCCATTTGGCATTTTCCTTCCAAAAGGCCTACTTTGTCCTCTCCCTACCCACTATATCATCAGTTTAGCTGACAAACTAAAAATAAACAATTCTGCTCTTAATTCCTAAACAGGGATTCTCCTTTTGTATCTTTTATTTTGGTTGATCAGCTATAATTACTTCAGTTTCATTTTTAAAAATGGCTCAAGATTTCTTCTTAAACTCATGCATGATGATCCAAGAAAACGAACCAATAGTATACAACATTGAATAAAGGTCATACACAGTGCACAAGACTCCCCAGTCTGGGAAGGGGAAGGTCCCGATGTACACAACCGTACCCCTATTTTTCATAAAGAGGTTGTTTCCGGGTTTGAACCGTGACCTAAACGGACAGCAAGTAAACAGTTGATTATCGCGCCAAGCACAACCTTCACTATACAACAATGAATCATAAACAAATTTCCCAATGCCACATAAAGTAAAATCTTCCACATTCATAATATTATATCCCAAAATTAAAAAATTTCAAGAAATGAATGAAATCAAATTCAATTCCCACTCCCCAGAAACCTCAATCAATTTTCCAAGAAACCTTTAATACTTAAAAAAACAAATCAGATAAAGTATACCAGGTGGTGAAGAACTTAATGGATTGAGCAATTGTAAATGCAACAACAGCTGAAATCAAAGGATAATTAGTCAATATCGAAGAATTTAATGATGACCCAGAAGAAGAAGAAACTGAGGATTCTTCAACTGATGATATATTAACAGAAGCTTTTGAAGAAACTGATTTCTGAATCAAAGTCGCTGTCGATCCCAACATCACATCCATAATCAATCTCTCTCTACTCTATATTCTTGAAAAATTCTCGATTCTTGATTTTCTCAATTCATTTTTTTTACACATTCAATTTAAAGAACCCAAATTAATTCAGTGTAACTAATAATCAATGTAGAAAGAAAAAAAGAGAGGGGGGAATGGATGATTAAATGAGGAGGAATAAAAAAGAATTGGATGTTTGATTAGTTGGTAGATAGATCAAGAAATTCAAGAAATGTTTGTTGTTACTTAGGAAAATGTGGTCAGTTTTAAACCACATGATTTAATAAACCTGATTCATGTTAAAACTATCAAATCTTTCGAGATTTCCCGATTTATGATGGATATGGACCGATCAATAATATAATATATATTTTTTAATATGGAGCAAGTCCACATAAATCTCGTAATCTAGAATTAATCAAATTGTCTTATCATATTCTCTCTCCTTATTTTATAATAATATGTTAATTCTAAACTATAAGGTACAATGAATCTAATTAATATCAAAACTTTATTTAATCAAATGATGCGAAAATTAATTGTTTAGAAATAAAGTCCACCATAAATTAGTTGTAAACAAAATTGTGTTTTTTGACCCGGTTAAGTTCTGATACTGACAAAAGTAATAAATCACAATCGTCAAATTATTTGATTAAATGGCTAGATAAGTTCATGTTAGAAGTAATGATAAATTTGAACCATCAACTTATTTAATTAATTGTTGAGAAATAAACTCCAATAAAGCTTGATTAGCTAGTGGAAGAAAATTGCATTTCGTGAACCGGTTTGAGTATGATTGAATTGAATTGACCAACGGTATCCAAC
>JAOWBF010000015.1:11212026-11222238 GCA_028566175.1 Vinca major
GTTTCAGTAGATAGCTAAGTAGCGATTTTAAATAGGTGAATGAAAACCCTACCTCTTTTTTCTTTTCTTTTTTATTTATATTTATGCTTTTTTTCCTCCAAATGCGGGCCGAGCCCATTCCAAATTTGTCTGCGTAACGCAATTTTATATTCTAATGATTGGGCTTTAACTCAACTGGGCAATTAGTCATATAAACAGATTACTAGTCTTATCATTAGTGCAGGCAAATCGGCCCACAACATAGTTCTATTATAAATAATTGAGACTCCCTCAATATAGGTCGTTTAGAACACTTTAAAAAAATTAATGAACTAAAACAAACAATAATCTTTTCATTATAATTCCAATAATACCCCTTCCTTCCTCATTCTCTTTTATTTTTTCAATAAAAGATATTTTTCGAGGAGGATGAGCTTGCCTGCTCAATTTATTTACTCTGATCCGCACAAATAAGTTGATAAGCGGTTTAACCTAAAGTTTAATTCTAATCTCACTATAAGAGGAGAATTTTTATTACCCCATGTATAGGAAGGGTGACAAACCCTGCTGGACCTCTTGGTCATAGGTAGAAGCTTGTCCCACTGGACTACGGCCTTCTTAACAGCAAATTTAACCCAAAGTTTACCATTAAGATGATAAGCAGATTTAACCGAAAGTTTACCATTTTCTGTGGCACCACATACCCTGCAGCCAGGCGCTTAGTGGAAATTTTAACTTATTATAACTGGCTGTGCAAAAATATCTCTCTGATTTTAAAATATTGTTCTCATATTGTCATCTAACAAATTTCATTTACAGTGACTACCAAGTTGCTAGAAAGATCACAATAAATAAGTAAAGAAAGAAAACGCAACAATACAACAGCTACGGCCTTTTCTTCAGTGTGTAAATAAAAATGCAGAATGACTTCCTAAATATGTTGTGATTACAATTGCCCCTGACTAATTACCGTGTGTATGCAAACATCATTAGAGAAATTAATTCCCAAATGGTTTCTGCAGGAATATTAGCTTATGAGAAGTAGGAAAATTGTATTAACTAGAGGAAATAAGTAGACATATAACTCGTAAAAGCAGTGACATCCATCCAACTGGGAAAAAGGCCTTTCAGTTTCATTGCTGATGCTGTTAAATATTGGTCCAGAACAGCAACCTCAACTCTCAAGGGCTCAGGACTTCTCGCCTACACAGAAGACAAGCTGAACCTTAGAGCAATTTCTCACCCCAAAAAAGTAGTACCAAAGAGAAAAAAACAACCATAAAATTATACTGGCCAAAGCAAACATTTCAAACAATTCGCAATAACAAATTTTATTCAATACTGATGGTTTAATTAGTCAATAATTAGGAAAGGTTAAAAGACAGATGAAGAGAGAGAATAAATATCGGGTAACTTGAAATACGAGCCCCATATTAATCCAAAACACTAAAACATTGCAAGACAACAAATACATTGTTCATGAACACTCCTCTAGTGCACGGGAAAAACCCTTTGGGGATTTTTATCGTCTGGGCTCTGGACTCATCTAAAGGGAGAGGACTTAATCTTGGCTTATCAATAATTTGTTACTTTCAAAGAAATTTCAAAAAAAATAAAAAAGGGAAGCAAGTTGGTACTAATTCATCAGGGGCACTATTTTCTATAAAAAATTCTGATTGAAATGAACAAATGATTTAGAAATATCACATTAAGGGAGCACAATAATCCATTACAATGGAATGGAATTCGAGTTACCTCCAACCAGAAGGTCCACGTCTCATCGCTTGCGCCACTTAATCTGCAGATATATGATGGTGGACCATGATCAACCCTTTCAGGAGCTGCAGGAATTGTTTAAGGGTCAAAATAAACAATATGTGAATAAAGACACTTAAATCTCAATCGTAGCTGAAGAGAAAGGTGACCTGGAAGTATATTGTTAGCAAATGACCAATTGGACAATGGACCAGTAATATTCAGGACAGCAACCCATACCTCCTTTAAGGCGCTGAAGTAAAAACGGAGATAGAAGAAATATATAAAACCATCAGAACAATTCTAAATGAATATATAGCAATCATTTTTTTATTTTTCTGTCTAGGAGGCAAAAAATGAAAAGTATCATATGCATGTCAATGCCAGCGAACATCACAAACAAATAGTTTCAACTCTGCCACTCACTCATAGCCACTTAACATGCGCTATCCTCAAACACTGACATAATTACTTGGATCTAAATTTCAGCTTTACACTAAAAAAATAGCATTGTGGGAGACATGGGCATGCTTTTCATTAGTACATACCTATATCTAAAATAACCATACTAGTTCCGAAATCAAATCAGCAAAAGAGGTCATCTATTATCCAAAAACATGAGAACTATCTGAAACAAAAATCAAAAGCATAATTACTTCCCCAAGAATGCAACCATAGTTTTGTGGCCAACCATTTTAACAATACTATTCATTTTATGATTCATTGTCGTCATTATAAATGCATAGAACACTTTAAAAATAATAATTAGTAACTAGCAAGAAGACGATACGATATTTTAGGAAACTTTGTTGTTCAATTTTCTGTAATTACCCCAGGGAAAATTTCAAGTAAATTCTTCGTGATCCTCCACCCAAAATAGCCTCCGGTCTGTAACTTCTCAAATATGGAAAATCTCTGTATTGCTTCAAGATTTCATCGCCCTCCACAGGAAACTTCAAGCTTCTCGAAAACAGGGAAGATATCGGAAAAGCCCCCTGAAGAAAACAAAGACAATATATATGAAGTTAGACATCTCCATAACATGAATAACAAGCTAGAGAAATAATGAGTCGGCAATCATCCAAAAAGTATCTGTTCCTCCCGCTTAATGTGTGATACGTGCAGTAAAAGTAGATCCATTGCAGCTATAGGTATTATTGCAAGAGAAGATAGCAAATGGTAACCATTTGTTGGCACTTGTGAGTGTGAGAGATAGGTTACCTGTTAACCACTAAACAAGTTGCTTGGTTTGTGCCAACAACAAATATTTTCTTTCTTAGTTTTCTTCCCCATGTCAAAAGGTTCCAAAACTCGCCTTACCTCACAATTATATGCATACCAACACATAAATATAACTTTCACTCCCCCTCCTCCCCCACCCACAATTTTTCATTCATTGGGTTTTCAGATTAGGAGATAAACACAAGTAGCATACAGTTTTTTTGAAACCTAAGCAGACTGGTAGCCATCCAGAAAACGGAACCCTTGTTTCTGCGATATGTCAAAATAGAGAAGCCACTTATGATCTTCATTTTGATCCCTTGAATTCATTACTAAACAGAAAATGAACATCGATGGTATTCGTATTGAAGTGCCTCTATAGTGAGAAAGGAATAAACAGTGAAAACTGAACCTGCACTACTTTTATACACGTGTTCCTAAGTAATAGTCAGTTTACCATCTAAAGAATACAGACGCAGGCACAAACCTAAAGTAATTATACTTCTTCAACCATAGGGAAAACCAGCAGAGTCTCACATGATATCAGATTTCTAATTATAGGCAAAATACCAATGACACAACCCATTAAGCACATAATGGGGTAATTTATAACTTCCAACTGTACTTACCAGAAAAGTCCCATGTAGTGACAGATTAGCAGTATTAAAGGATAAGTCAGGACTTGTGTGCAATTCTCTTGCCACTTCAGGAGTGTGTTTAAAAACAAACAAAAGAGAGTTCGAGTCAACTACAGAAAAATCATAACTTGAGTCCATAATATGACCTGTGCCTGTTAATACAGAATGAAAATTTAGAATTAGAATGACATTGTAGAGTAGTATCATTGTAATGATCCTTAGTATTCTATGCTTTATACCTATTACACTCTGCAATAAATTAACTTCTTTATTTCTTATGTTTACACACCTTGAGTTCTAATAGTATGCTGCAAAACCACCCTTTTTGGAGCATCTACACTGTATGGAAATAATTGCAACGAGAGAGCCATGGCAAGTATGCTACCATGCAACAAGAACAGCAAAATAGATGGTCTGGCTAGCCAATGGCTGACAATAGGTAAAACAGGTCCAACACACCAGCCAGTCACCACACCAATAGTAGCTGCCACTATAATATCAGAAATAAAATACCCTGCAAATAATACAAAAGCAAAATTTTAATGAAAACATCTCTAAGTTCTCAAAGTTAAACTAGTACAGGCCACATCAGCACTTTCAACATAAATGATAAATCTTACAATATGCCAAAGATAATTCCAGAAACATGATGATCTTGTATGAACAAAATCTAATCAACTCACATTATTCAGCCACTAATACCAAGTCAAAGACTAACCGTAGGGCGGTGGAAGAGAACCAGCCATCCCCATTTTCTCCATCAAAAACATAGCAAGGAACCCACCAAAGTAGACAGAGTACATTAAGCAAGGAATTAATGGGATCACATAACATGCTGTGGACCTGACAGAAGAAATTTCCACCACATCACAATGCAGAACTAATTTATTAAGCATTAAGGTTCAGTCAAGCAATTAAGCATAAGGATTTCATTGTGTTCATGCTCTATTGCATGGTAACCAAAAAGGGAAAAAATACCTACTAGGAATCTTCTTTAGCTTGGAAGAATAATTATTTAATATGTTTTTTCATATAAAATATTGAGGATAAAGGTTGATGAAATATTTCTAAACACCTGAGAGACGTGTAACCAAAGGACTTTGAAGACAGGCGAAAGGAAATCCACGCAGGAAGCATGAAGACTGTCAACATAAAGATCATGAAACCTCCACTCAGTCCTGAAACAAGATATGCCTGCTCTCAAACGGTCAATGAGGTACTCAAGTCTTGAAAAAAAGCCGACTTTCACAAGTCAACTGACAATAACAAGATAACCTGAATGCAGAAGAAAATACCAAATCATGATAGGAAAAATATGACGCACCACTGTGATAAAGGAGTACAACCCAAATGCTCCCCAAAATCTTGCTTCAGCAGCCAGTTCCTGCCAAATTAGAAACGGTCAAATAGAGTAACTATAGCCATTGAAACTCAAGCATAGAATAAGTGTCCTTTTCCTCTTCATTAGAAAATACAGCATCACAAGATTCCATGACGATGATTACCCGCAATTCAGTAGAATAAAGTGATACACTGCATGCTACACCTATGTACTTCTAGACTCGGACCCCTGCTTCTAAAATCCAAAATCCACTAAACCAAGTGTAGTTTAGATCCTATTTCTTTCGTTTCCTTTTCTCCCTTTGACAGATAAGACATTCAATAAGAAGTGATATAACATGCAAGAAACATACTAAGATATCAACTAAAAGAAAAGTCTAAAAGTTCACACCTTATAATATACTCCTAATAATATATATATATATATATATATATATATATATATTTAGAAGCAACATGCATTCAGTTGAAGTTTACCTCTTTTGACGATTCACCAAATGAAACATTTTGGGAAAGAGTAAAGGTTCTCCAAAGAAATCTTGGCATTAACAAACCAAGAAGTGAACAAGGTACGAACATCAGAAAAGCCGAGTAGGAATTCGAAAACCTACATTAGTAAAACAGTCATGCCCCATGAACAATGTAGCATACAGAAAGCTATAACTTGACATACACAGGAACATAGAAACTACAAAAAACGAAGTTATACCAATTCATCGAATGTCTTGAGAAAAGCAATCTCAAGACAGCAAAACTAATTGGAAATATGACGGCCAGTATAATCCCTAACGCATGGTATAACATTCCTGCACATTACAGGGTAAACAATCAACCCAAAGTCTAATAGTTCCTCGTCAACAAAAAAAATATTTTCAAGTTCTGGAACATTTCCATACCTTTAGTGAAGTCACAGAATGTCTGAAACGAGGAGGAAATTATCCTATTTGGAAAGTGCAAGAAAATTGGCATAAGGAGGTAGATGACAACAGGAATACTGTGAAGCAGCACAGCTGCCCTTCTTGTGTAGAATACCTGAGGAGGATCTATCTATTAATTGCAATGACATATAGCTTTTACTTAACCGTTGCGCCCATCCCAACTCTAAAAGAAAAGAAAAAAAGAAAAATATACAACTTCTCGCTTAAATGGAAGTTTTCAATAATAAATTTCCAATTTGAAGAGTATAACATACCAAGAATAATGAGTAGTAGTCAAAGAAAACTGCCCTTTCATCAAGAGACACGTTTCCAGCATCTCTGAGAGATTTTCTTTCATGTGCATTTTTTAGCATAGAGGAATTAGCAAAGGCTTTAACCACACTGAATAAATTATCCCCTCGTGCTTGGATGCTTCCAGGCCTGCTTGCAGAAATTTGCATGTATCAGGCAAAGTAGATGTACATAATTTATTTGAACATACAATTCAGTGAACTGTAATGAAATACCAATTTTAATGCATACAGTAGTCTTTCCACCGTATCAGAGGAGGTATGATAAAAATAACCTCCAAGGAGAAAGATGATATCTAGACCAGGAATATCCCCATAATCCTGGGCAAACATTCTGTAGTCTGTGTCACCAGGAATAGCACCAAAAACATCCTAGAAAGGCATTTGAAAGATAGTTATACCAATGGTTTCAGTAATAAATGCAAAAAGAAAAAAGCAAGAGCAACAAATCACATAAAAACCACACAAAGGTCTGCATAAGCTTCCAAGGTCCTATCTGATATAGTGGAAGTAACATGTACACAAGTACATTATTATTTGTTCACCTCCCTCCATCCCTCCCTCCTTCTGCATTCGAAATTATGAATTCAAAAATCTTGTTGCACCCTGCACTTCTAATTCTTTTCTGGAAGCTTGTCACATGTTTAAAAGATTCATCCACGTCTATATTAAGCCAATACCAGATACGAAAAGTTCATTAGAATTGAGAAATTAGCTTGCTAAATAATTTGTGAGTACATAATTAATGCGGCACCATTGCAAGAGCAAGTACATAATTTTTTTCACCCCTCCCTCTCAGCATTTCTAATGGTGTGGGGGCAGAGAGAAAATTTGCAAAGAGATAACAGAGAAGTAAAGCCAAAACCTGAGCCGCACTATTTGCCATAGGATATAAAGCTGACTGAGCATAAACAAATGAAGGCCAAGATCCAGGTCCAGATTGGCACACTAAATCTGTTAATAGAACAATGCAAGTATAAGTGCTTCTCTCCCAAGAAAGCAAAAGCATATGTGACAACCAGATGACTAAAGTTTGCAACCTCACGGTAATTTACCAAGTTACTTGTGATTTAGCATATAATATTAATTGAATGGCAGAACTGATGGCAGCCAGCAAGTGATTGTGACCCTATCTAATTCTCATGCAGCTACAGTAATCACTAATTAAATAAGTATAAGGAATTCCTGTGGAAGCCATTATCCGGACATCAGATATAAATATATAACAGATTCTGAGATGGCAAGAAGTGTTAAAAAAAGATTTCGTAAATGCAAAGTATGCACTCTTTCCAACAAAACCATTTGCCAATAATGCTGAAGTGCTAAGTTGGTTTCTCCTTTAAGGACGAAGTATCAATGCAAGAAAATGGGTCAAAGTACTTGGAGAAGTTAGATAGTCATATAAGAATTTCTAAAACAATTAGTATATTGTTTACAAAAACAACCTGCAAAACCTACCAAATCCTCCTGTTCCAGAAGCTTCAATGTTTATAAAAGCCCCAATACTATCACGCCATCTATGTGTTGTCATAAAACCATGTGAACCCTGAAATTCCATATGAGCAGTAAACATAAATTATTACAACCATGACAAAACATTAAAATAAAATACAGTGCTCTTCTCTGTTTAATCCAACTGTCTAACTATTTGTGAATATAGAGACTCAAAGTCTAATAAAATAAATTGGAATATCACATATGGAGACATTGAGACGAAAAAGAACTCTAAGATATCTCCCTTTTTAATTGTAATAAATAGGACTTACTTTATCAAGTAACTCTAGTGTTAAAGAGGAAAAAACAATTTGGTAAGAAGATTCTACCATATCAATAAGACGTGTTTTAATCTAAGTATGATGTGAAGTGTGAAACAATTATCCTCTCCAGTCATTTATCTTACTGTAGAGAGCAAAGAAAGAATGAAGGTATGCAGAAAAGATGGGGTTGTATGAGCATGTAGACGCTGAATCCAAAAGATAGCCAAAAAACAATCAACATCACATGTGGAATTTCTACATATTCAAGGAATTCAAAATATACCAGAGATTTGTAGACATTTTATGAATTTCTTCTATCATTTTTTTCTGTTTTCTTTCCTTACAAGTTTTGCTGTTGAATTTTTAGAACGTGAACAAAGAATCTTCAAAACAAAGACCAGAGTATTTCCTTCAAAAGAAGTTGCTGATTTTTGTTTCCCTTACCAGCATAAAAAGTTCTTCTGCTCCATTGAATAAAAATATGACTGGTCTAGGAGGTACCCAGACAGAATCAACACATAGGCGAGCTAGTTCAAGCATTGAAGCTGATTGTTGGAGAGGAATGAGGAAAGAAAGGATCAATCATGCAAACATTAAGAATAACCACATTCAGAGTAATGAAGTTTCCAAAAAAATATACCAACACATGAACCACAGTCCCCAGCTCCTGGAGAACCAATTGGAGTGTCAAAATGGCCATTCACCAAAACCGACGGGTCACTTTCTTGCACATCAAATGATGAGATCCTACATCCAGTTCCGGAAAGTTAAGATGCCTTCTCTTGTGCACTCTGTAACGTATCAGTAACTTTTTTTTTCTTTTTCAATTTAGACTACAGTATCCTAAAGTAAAGAACTCCATTCATTTATTGATGCAGTTGAACAAATTATAATGAAAAGTTTGTGCCGATTTCTATAGAGAGTTATCTTTCAGAAGGTCTAGAAGAAAAGAGCAAGTGTAGACCAGGAGGAATAATGTTAAGCTCGTAAGTTGGACAATTATACCCACTGCGAATTTTGAATAAAATTCCACCAAAGCACTAGAGAATTTGTGAGATGGCCTTCCCCTCAATGGAAAAAATCTTTTCAGTATTTAAAGTATGAAGATCGCATGTCAAATTTCTCCCAAGACTCCCAGTAGAACTACTTATGCAATAGAATCTATCTAACACCCCAAAAAATGAATAGATTTCCTTTTGTTTTTTGCTCGAGCTGCTTATTTCAGCTTCATTAGTAGAGTCCAAAGAGCCAGAAAGACAAACCAAAAAGGAAGAAAAAAAAAATCAACAGATGATCAGCTGCTACCTCATGAGAATATTGGCGTGTTTTCTATAGGCCAGAGAGATGCTATGCCCTAAGAAGATCATATTAAACGAACCATTAACTGTTGTTTCTTCAATCTCTATTCTGCACCAACAGAAATTCCAAACCACAAAGTCATGATCAAAGATCAACTAAGATAGCCATGAAAGGTATAATATAACACTTGTTTCTTTGAACAAAGACCTTCAGAATCTGTCAATACAAACCTAACATTAGGACCAGCTCGCTCCTTCATCATTTCCAACTGCACCTTAATATACTCAGCTGCTTGTCTCAAACCAGGACGCCCTTCCTACAAATGATTACCACGTCTATAAATATACACCTTTATTTTATTTAAGAATGAATTTCGAAGCGCGTCTCAAAATGAAAAGAAAAAATAAATAAATATTGTCCATACTAGATAACATAGACACTGCATATTAATTTTGTCAAAAATATGCCTAGATCACAAACTTATGACAACTCAATCCATTAAACATCAGTACAGCGATTTTTTTTCCAGTGATATGGAAATCTCAGAATAGAAGATCCATACTGGAACCACAAAAATTACAATTTATCGCTTCAAAACCTTAACTCTGCGGTTAAAATATACTCCAAAAGCAATAATCAACTACATATAGCAGCAACAAAGATATATATAAATTCAAATATTATTCTACGTCCCTGTTCGAGCATACAAAATGAGGAAAATTGATGCAATTTTCAGATACAGCAGCTAAAATGTACTTCGAAAACATGAGTCAACAGCAGATAGCAGAAATACAGATAAATGCAAATTCAAATATTATTCTACGTCTCCGTTCCAGCATACATAAACAGAAAGTAAGGAAAAATATAAAAATAATGAAATTATCAGACCTGACGACCGCCGATGTCTTGAGCCAGTACACGGACGTGTTCGACGGCTCTGGCTTCTGAGAACCGATCAAGCGGAGCGTCAAAACCGAGAGGTGTAATGAACTTC
>JAOWBF010000015.1:11363579-11378139 GCA_028566175.1 Vinca major
GCCCTTATATGGTCAAATAATCGCATGTATCTGTATGTTTACTTATTTTTGTATCTAACCAATCATAATTCACCATGTGTATATATAATTAAAAAAAATGATCACATGAAGAATTCTTATTGGTTGGACACAGAAATAGATACACACGGATACAGACGATTTTCACCCCTTATATTAGCCTTCAATCAGAGAAACTGGGACGATAAAATCATACGGGTGGAAACGTATTTTCTTTGAAAATTTTGCTATGAACTCGTCTTTGAACATAAATTTTTGGTATAAAATTTACTATTGAAGATAACAATTAAGAAATATTCCTTCTTTCTATTATGGAGTAAATAGCTATTTAGATCACTAAACTATTTAAATTTTGCTGTTTTTGACACTCAACTATTTTTTTAATTATATTATCTTAGTATTTACGTGTGGTTGAAAATAATCCGTCATCACTTTTATAGTGGTTTCAGGCCAAATTAGACATGTTGCCGGGCGTGTGGCCAAATAATATATGGACAAAATTGAAGTACACACTAACCTCACTCCGTGTAAATCTTTGTTTGTTACTGTTTGAGCCATAAAAAATAAAAAAAAAACGGGTTTATTTTGACCCGCGAATATGTTGACAGATTAACTTCCATTTTTGCCCCTGGATTACTGGCAGGGACGAAGACAGGGGCGGGTGTGGGTAATCCGCTCCCCCTCACCCCGAGATTTTTAAAAATCCATATAGTAAATTTTACATGTATTCGGAATATTTAATCAAATTTACCCCCAAACATTTTATTGTTATTTTTTTGTAGTTCGATATATTGTTATAATTTTTCACCTCATTCGTCTCTGATTATTGGTTGCATGCCTACACGTCCGGTGGTCATCTTTAATTGAACACCTTTGGAACCAAAGAAAAGTCGAAATCACTGTGTTTGTAATATGGCCATGAGAGATCAAGCATGATATGATACTCTCTTCGTAATATGTACATGCGTTCATTTTTAACTTTTAATGATTACTTTTAAAATTATTTTTACTGTCGAGAGAAATGAAAGGGGTTAATGTAGTAGAATAAACTAATTGTCTTTCAAAAACTCTCTTAAAATATCCAAATATGAGACTTGAGCTGCATAATAAGAAAGAATCAACCCTAGAATCAAGATTCCATCTCTTATTTGCAAGAAAATCATTGAAGATGCAGTTACAGAATAAAGAAAAAGTCCTCGAAAACTCTAAATATAGTAAGATATCCACTAAATATGAAATAATTTGAAAGATTATCTTAATATTTTAAATGTTTAATGTAAATCTGTGCAGAAAGATTCAATTTACTTCGCTCTCTCAAGAATTATGTAAAATTTCTTTTAGCCTTTGCAACACAAGATCTCCAACTGAGTAGGCCACCCCAGCCTAACTTTGTTTTCTTAATTTTTTATTTTAAAATTACTTTTTTTAAAAAGGACAAATTACCAAATAAATTTCTGTATCTATTAAAAATGCACCTAATTACTTATTAATTCCTTTATTGTTTTTTTATTTCAACCTCGTCTGGGTTAGGCCACAAATATTAGTCGCTTATCAAAACTGCATTGCAACCTGGGCTGGGCTACATGTTTGGGCCTCCATTGTAAACCCACAAAATATCTGGATCTTTGACTTAAGAGTATATAAACAATCCAATTATTACCAATCTTACCCTTTTCCCCACTTTTGCTTCGCTTGCCCTTCAATCGTCGGAGCAAAATTCTCCTCCGATCTCCGTCTTCAGCTTCCCTCGAAATATGTCTCAGGTCAATTTAGGTTTTTTGAGTTGAATATAATTTCAGTTTCTGAATTCTCATTTCATCGATTAGCTTCAAATTTGATATTAATTTAGGTTTTTTTTAGTCGTACATAATTTAGGTTTTATTTTTATTTTTTTGTGTCCTCCGATTCCGGTGACTTGAATTATCTATTTTGATAATAAATTGGTGCAAATTTATGTTTTTCGATCGTATATAATTCCAGTTTCTGAATTTTCTGTTTAATTAGCTTCGAATTGAACTACTAGATAGTTTTTGCCTTGAAATATGTCTCAGGTATAAATTTAGGTTTTTCCGTCGTATATAATTTCAGTTTTTTGCTTCGAATTTTAACAGAATATTATTTTTTTGGATGCTTTGAAATTTTTGAGTTTGGTGTTGGTAGACATGGGAGCCTGAATTGAATTGTTATTAATTATATAGGTTGACAACAGAAACTCTTCAGCTGTCAAGCGTGCCCGAACTGATGGTATGCCTTTTTTTTACCTCTTCTGCCTACTTTTCTGCCTTTGTTTATTTAAGAAGTAAAAATTAGTGAGTCTAATAAAGATGAATGATGTGGGGGATTGGATTCTTGCAACTAGTAAAGGAATGGATGTTTTATTTCTTTGGAGTTTTGGGGGTGGTGTGGGGGTGGGGGGGACTTTTAGAGGTACAAACAAATATTTTGAAAATACATACATGTCCAGAACCTGTTGTTAAATATGATTGCGATTTAGGATACTGTAACAGATTGAATGCACGGTATTAAATTGCAAAACTTTTCCTTGTATTTTATATATAGTTGTTGTCTTGATGATCAATTAGTTACTGGAGTTTATAAGTAATTTAGTCCAAAGAGACATTAATGGAAAACATGACTAAAGACATACAAGAACTAGGAATAAGGTGAATGGTATGGTGGGGTCGGGGGTGCGAGAAAGTGCTACTTTTTAATTCTTACACTTGATTATTGGGAATGTTTGTTCATATTAGGCTTAGGCTATTAGCCTAATACAAGGGGTTTATTCGTCACTAGGTGGCCGCAGAGAAGATGACTGGACCTGTCCAAGTTGTGGAAATGTTAATTTTTCATTCAGGACAACTTGCAACATGCGTAATTGTACTCAGCCTAGGCCTGCTTATCATAACTCCGTATGCTACTTACTTTCTTTTTCTTTTGTTTCTTTTACTGCATAATATAGTTAGAGATCTGGTCCATGGTATATTTCAATTTTACTTGCAGTTAACATACTCCAAGCATGATATGTTGCTTTGAGTATTCCTGAAACAGAGTTTGTTATTTGCATGAAGGTTTTAGTGTATTTGTTAGCGTATTTTAATCCTTCCCCTGGCAGGACAGGGTTATATGAGTTTTTTCAGTCTTTGAACTATCCAAACTAATGTTGGATGTGGAATTAAAAAGTTACTTTTATCCTTGATAAGGTTAAAGTGGCCAGGAAAGTTCTTGTGAGACGGACTTCAGTATGTGTTTATTAGGTCAACTATCTATACTTCATCCATCAGAAAGAAATTGATATGTGTCTAATGGAGCTTCCAACTTTGATTTGTTTATTAGACTTCATTCTTCCATTTCTAGTTGCTATAAGACTGTTCCCTATTATTGAGATCTCTTTTAATTCTCCAGAAATCTGTTCTCAAGCCTTTTCAAGCACCACAAGGCTACTCATCCTCAGCTCCCTATGTCGGACCTGGTGCACCATCATCAATGTATATGAGTGTGCCTCCTTATACATCTTCTGTGTTCAACGGAACATCTGTTCCACCCTATGATGTTCCCTTTTCTGGAGGATCAGCCTATCATCACCATTATAATTATGGCAGCCGCCTTTCTGGAGGCAGCCCTTATCGTTCCTTGCATTTACCTGGCCCAGCTCCTTACTCTGGCGGATCTATGATGGGAAATGGTACTTTTTTATTTCTTCATCCTAGTCCCATATCCCTAAGATTTTGCAATACATTTATTACCAGTTAGTTTATGGCTTTTTTTTTCTTTAGAGGTATAATTAGAATATAAAATGGCAATGCTCCCCACCAGTCACCAATTCTATTATTTAGAAACTAGTTCATCTTCTCTTGTTAATCTTTATATTTATGAGCTTAGTACTTCTGCATGCGTGCTGAGGTTCAAAGTAATCACAGAGTTCTACGTATACTTATTTTTGTAGGTGGGATGTATGGTTTGCCACCATTGATGGACCGATATGGCTTGGGTTTGCCCCTTGGCACTGCTCAAATGGTAATTGCAAAGTTCCTCTCCTGTAGATTATATTGGTAACTTATAGAAACTAAATGGGTGTAACGACAGCCGCACTAATAGAAAATTATGGGAACCCTGCAGGGGCCGAGACCAGGATTTTTCCCTGATGACAAGTCACAAAAGAAGGGTATGATTGTAATTGAGCATTTTCTTACCATTTTTACTGATGTTTGTCCACTAATGTTGTGATTACATTTTGTTCTTTTTAATAACTGTTAGACGCAGCATGTGATAGTGATTGGACTTGTCCCAAGTGTGGAAATGTGAACTTCTCATTTAGAACAGTTTGTAATATGAGGAAATGCAACACTCCAAAACCTGGAACTCAGGTATGTGCTATTCTCTGTCCACATGGAGATAATTTTAGAGCAATGACAAGGAAAAAAATCGGTGCTTTTTTAACTCTAGAAAGTTAAAGGAGATAGTGAAATATGCATTCTGTGCTTCTGGCTTGTTAGCATGACATCATTTAGTCCAGAAGTTTAGAAAGTAAAACCTGTGTTCTGGACCCTTTTATTTTTACTTAATCTCAAAATTTAAGAAATCTCTTTTTTTCTTTTTGGTACCTTTAGTGTATGTGTGATTCTATCTGCTTACTCTTAACTTTTCATTCACACATTAGTAATATTTTTTCCCTTCATTTCTGGGTTCCTACCTAATTATCCTGCCTGTGACTGCAGAATGCAAAATCAGCTAAGAGTTCAAGTAAGTCTGGTTTCTCAAGTACACATTATTTGCTTCAGGTTGTTAAAAAGAAAAAGTTAGAAACTTATACATTACCCTTACAGAGCCAGATATGCCTGAGGGGAGCTGGAAGTGTGAGGAGTGCAACAATATTAACTATCCTTTTAGGACAAAGTGCAACAGACAGAACTGTGGTGCTGATAAACCAGCTGAATCAAAAACGCCGCCGTCCAATAAGGCTGATGAAAATGATCAGGTCTGTAGTCTGCTGCATTCTTGTTTGAAGTGTTATCAACAATTGGTCTTTTGGTTCACCATCTGTGTATTTGTAAACTCCGGAAATGTGGAAGTTGACAATTTATTTGTATTGAAGAATGTTCCAAGGCAGCTATTCCTCTGTCATTTATTCTACTTTTCACCTTTTCTTTTCTTTTCTTTTCTTTTCTTATGCTTCAAAAGTTTAGCCATTAGTTTCTGTTCATATATTACTTTACTTTCTTTTGTATCAGTCCCTTCATTAATTTACAGTTGTCTACTTTCCAGTGAGTACTAGGGCATATTTGAGGTCTGAGAAGGTCCAGAGTTGTCGTCCAGCGTTGCTCAGTCTGGTGTCTGTCATGTCATCTTCCTGTTGCAGCGGTCATCGAGTTACCTTCTTATCATCTGTCAAGTTGTTGTATCGAGTATTAATTCAGATGTTATTTTGTGGTCTCTTTTGTGGGTCCTTGTTCAGCTGAACCAGTGCCCGCCAGCTAATTTTGGCGAGATTTTTCAGGCTACTATTTAGTAGAGTTTGTACTGTTGGTATGTCATATAATTTAGTTAAAAGTCTGCTATGTTCATAATAGCATAATAGTTTGCAATGTATTTTATCTGGTCTTTCATTCTGCCTTACCAAGTATAATTGGGAGTCTCTCGACGTGGTAGCCACTTGGAACTAAATTTGAGGTTTCTGTAAGTTCCAGAACTTAAGTAGGTTTTCTGGTAGACTTGATTGTAAAATGGAAAATGGTAGGCTCTTCGTTTAACCCTATCCTAATAGAGAATGCATTATGTCTATGCATTCTTGAGAGCAGTTTTATCATCGCACTTCTCAACTTAGAAGGAGCTGTTAGTGTTGTTTCAGTCCCTCTCTGATTGGGACAGCTCAGCTCTATAAGTTTGATAAGTTCCCTGCGGTTTTCTACCGTTTCTTCTAGAACTCTGGAGCTTTAAGTGAACAATGATAATGTAATCTTCCCGGACAGCCAATTGCTACGGCCAGCTATCGAAGGGGACGTTTGGCAACCAACAAGCAGGACATGTGTGACTCATTTTGTAGGCTGTCTCGGTTTAAGGCACAAGTTTTATTTGTGGTCTTTTAGACTTATAGGGATATGCTTGTGGCTTGTTCCTCTACCTTATCTTTGTCAAATGATTGGGAGTGCACTGGGTGCATGGTTGGGTGATTTTGAATTATCTCGTTGAGTTTGAGTCGTCTTCCAATCATTGGATTGGAGAAGATAGAATTATATTCTGAAACGGAATCCATTCAACTTCAAGTGCAATGAACAAAGTATGGTACGGCTAGCTTGTATGCAAGCCGAAAACTTTGACACCTTTACTAAGGCTTTGTTGGTTCGGGCAAAGGAAGGGGGAGTGTCACCATTTACTTCCGTAGGTGAAGTAGATTAATATACCGTGTTTGGTAGGTGTGGGAGGGAAGTAAACTGGTTTTTTTTTTTTAATTTTATTATATAATTTTGTTTTTTAATGACTTTAGACCCCTATTTAAGTGAGAAAGATAGATGGGGTGAGAACAATAATGAAAAATTAAGAAGTATTATTGTCTTTTAGTGATAAATATCTAAAACTCTTCCAGAATCGAAGAGGCTATTTTGCTGATGTGGTGAAGGAGAAACTCCCCCTCTTAATTTACTTCCTCTCCTCCAAAAAAACCCCAATCAAACAAAATAAATGAGTAATTTACCTCTCAATTTTTCATCCTTCAGCATCTCCTCCCTCTTAACATCCAACCAAACAAAGGCTAAAGGAAAATGAGTCTAATAACAACACCCTTAGGTAAAATCTAAAAGAAATTCAGTAAGTAAAACCATTCTCCATGACTAGACATAAATCAGCTCCTGAACATCATACTATGGTGTCTATCAATTAGGTTTATGTACTTGCTTTAAGGTAGAAACAGTCTTTTCCTACTTTAAAACGTGAACATTTCCAAAAGAACACTTAAAAATTACTACATAAGGCTGTGATGCCCGAAATATCTGAAGAAGATGGATATAGTTCTCAGTTTAACGCATTGGAATAAAGACCTAGATAATCTGGTTTGAAAAGCCGAATTCCCTGAGGCAGCCCCCCGGAATTAGTGCTGCAGTTTTGAAAATTAGGACTAGTGGACTGTTGTTCAGTCTGCCAGTATTCTGATGAAGTGAGTGGTAAGCCTTGGGGAATTGTATGCATGGCAGGCGGAGGAGACATGCTGGTGGGATTTGCAGGCAAGCGATGATCATGTGAAATTGATTCCGGTTCATATGAAACCCAGGAATTTGTTGACAGAAGACAGAGAGCACGAGGAAACTCCGGTGCTGAATCTAAATTAGACGTGAACGTGGTTTCCTTGGTACCTACAAATAAATAATAGAGAGAAAGAACCCGATTAGACATGCGCAAGAAATAGTAAAACAAGGATATTTAGGGCTTCTAATAAACTAATAAGTGCGCGTGGGCCAATGGTTGTACGATGGATCTCATTCACAGAACAAATTAAAGTATCTAATGCTGAACCCTCAATACTAAATCTTGGAGATAGACAATATCTTCAGTAAAATTTTGCAACAAGCAGAAATGGTTTTGGTTAGTAACAATTGGTTTCCGGTTTCTGGTTTCCATGAGGTCATATGCACCAACCTCTTGGAAAATAAGAAAAAGCCAAAACAAGCACACTTGGTTCATGGATGAGCAGGAGGTATAGTGCACCGATAAAATAGTGTGTTTACTTCAGCTAGATGGTAGAAATGAAAGCTTTCTACATGCAGATTGTTAAGTTATATTTACATGGCATAAAACAAGGCTGCCAGAGTACCATGCACCATTAAGAAGGATAAAAGCATGACGATGTTAGGTTCTAGCCCTAATCGCATTGCAGTTTCACCAATTAGAAATTCCCAATACAAGCTACATTTAACGCTAACTCAACTATACACACAATTACTAAGTGCACACTCGACCTTGTATGTACTTTCAGAAAGAAATGGATGTGTCTTGGTTATAACTAATCATCCTAACAGGAAATCAAGTAAGCAAATATGTTAGTAATATACAAGGGGAATATATAGGATTCTCCTGTCTTCCTGTTTCAAGTAAATGCAATATTTAAGAATGCCAAACCTTGTGTGAAAACCTTGGCCGAGGGGCCCTTGCATGCCGAGATACTGCTGGATGAATTGCTATGCATAGAGATTGTATACGGTGGGTGAACCCCTGACATAGAAGGCTGCCATGTTTTCTCAGACTTCAAAGGAAAATCTTTTGTTAGCGTGAACATGGACCTAGTTGCACTTTCCCAGGTTGAATTTCCAGCACCTTTTGTATTGTTCAGTGCAAAATTCATTTGTTGCCTGCCATCTAGCAATGCCAGAGAACATTAACACCAGAAGATTGAAAATACGGTTTGGTTGAATTATAGTTAGGTGCTAGAGATGGCATGCAGAAGATAACCATCTATCCAAAGAAACAATGTATTGCTGTTTTCTTTCCTATTCCCCCACTAAAAAGCCTCACTTGTAAATCCAGGAAATAAAAATTAGATTCATCTTGAACTGACAATAATTCAACTCTTTTAGGTTCAAAGTCTAAGATGGTGATAGCAGAAACCGGGTGATAAAATTTATATCAACTGTGCCCCAGAAAAGACTCGTCTTGAAGAAACTTATATCACATATGTTCTGGGGTTACTCATATACGTAGGGGATGCTTATTATTTGCACAAGCTATGGGTACACAAACAGAAATATAGTCAGAAAATGGATTACCATAAAATAAGGAAGACAGCTTTGCTGGATGAAACTGAATTGTTTCCTGCCTAGGCTTGCGGCGTCTAGCATTATGATCAGATAGCCTCCTACGACAGCTTCGCTTCTTTTCATCAAACTCTGACAAACTATGGAACCTTTAAAGGTGCAGAAACAAGCTGTTACTAAGCAGAATCACTATATAGGAATCTTAACTTTCATCAAAAGTATATAAATAGCTGCACAGGCTAGTGGAATTTATTCCTAAAAACACAAATGATCATCCATGTACAAAAACCTCACCTACTGCATTGCTGGCAAAAACGACGTTCTATACCTCCCACAATGACTTTGGGGCATTTGGAATGACTCTCACAAACCCTATTCTTACGATGATAATCTTTAGCTGAAGAGAGGTCAAGGTTGCAGCCTTGTACTTGGCAGCAGGGGATAGACGTATTCTGAGAAGTCGACTTTGTTTTCTTGACTGATGCACTAGATGATACAGCAACTACAGAGGAGGGGCGCTTAGTATTGGTCATGGTGCAGCTGTTCTCAAAACCAAGTTTCAGACCAGTGGGGGGTTCGACGGAAACAACTGAATCCTCCAAAGGCGACGATATGCCAGATAGGTCAGCCCTTGGCTCCATTTTCTTGATAATAGCTCCAGAAGAGCTTCCAAATGCCTCAAAATTAAAACCAGATGTTTTGATCCCCTTCTTTGGCGAAGAATCCGTAGAAGCTGACATTGAGCTCTTCCCTGAAGAACCACCATGTGCCAAATCACCACCATCAATTTCCCCTCCATCCTCATTCTCCCAGTCCTCTACTTGCAGCTTTTTAAGTCCTTCACTTGCTTTTGAATTGAACATGCCCAAGTCATCCCAGTCCCATTTACCATTCCACTCCATCTCCGAGAAAGAACTCATCAACTTATTCTAACTCAATTTACCCCTTCACTGACTACTACACAGACAAAATAGTATCAGATTAGCAATCAGGCAGTACCAAGAGCCTAAACTAACCAACAGATTTTCTTTTTGCCTTGAGTGAGATCAGATGAATGGAAAAAAGCACATGGAAGAAAAACAAATGGAAACTTACCTCCTTACTCAAGCCATGAAAAAGTTAAAGACTGTTTCTAAAGATCCCAAAGCAAAAAGTAGTAATCTTTTGAAATCTTCATAAAAAGAAGCTCTCCTCAACCCAGAGAAGCAAATCAAGAACCCAACTCAAAGTCAGAGCTGGTTTCAAAAGCAGAGGAATCCATCAATTAGCCACAATCTTATGACCTCAGAAGCCCAGAAATAGCTAATTCTCCACCACCAAAGAATACTATATCAAATAATTCACACTTAAAGAAAGAAATCAAAAGAACCACATAAAGCTTAGCAATTTTTAGTAAAGTATAAAGAGTAAATGTTCCCCAACCCCCTGCTTACCTTACACCTATTGCACAAAATCCAAGAATAAAAAAGTTACTCTTACGCAACCCCACAAAAAATATTACCATTTACTACCATACTTTACCATCTAAAGCAGCTCTCTAAAGAATCAATCAACACCCACCAAAAAAATGATACTATTAAAATTGAAGTACTATATTTTTTTAACATTTGAAATGAGCTATTACTTTCCAAATTCCAATAACAGACAACCAAAATGAGAATGATTGATGAACCCCAATTAACCAATCAAGAAGGGAACCAAAGTCAAAAGATATCCACAGTTGGGATTACTATCTTCAAGTCAAGCCACAAATGCCCACAAATCTAACTTCAATATGTACAATAATAACTGACCTCCCCATCCCATCCCCAGCCAACCCCTTTTTCTTGTCAATTTAGAACTGAGCATCAGAGAGTTTATTTATGAATAAATAATCTAGCAAACCAAACTAAGCATTTTATTTCATTTCTCCGAATAATTCACTAGTCGAGATGTAGTCGCAACACTCCTTACTCGAAAGTATAAGTCATGATACCCTTCCCCCAATAATTTTTTTTTTAAACAAAAATATTCACACCAATTCTACTTTTAGCATATGGTTTTGAACTTATAATGGCTTGAAACTCAGACCAGACCCAATTTCTCTTTTGGATTGAGTATGTTATAAAACCTCAAACATTAGTAATCTAGAAATACCGGCTTTGGTCTGAGACTAGTCCGAAACTGATAATAGAAATCTTAGATTATACCTCATCCGGTCAGACATGCATCTGAATGGATTGATTTTGGTATGAAATTTCTGGTCTCAGTCTACTAGTCTCGAACTCAAACTCAAACTCAAACCGGTCTTTTTAAATGATCCATGCTTGAGTTTTTATACGTGGACTCAATTCAAAGAGAGCTTCGCACTCAAACTCAAACTAGATCCCATCTTGGAATTGACGTTGCCAATAATTGAATCATGGTCTCTTAAACTAGGAGTGAGATACTCAAACACCTGTTATACCTGAGCTTTCGAGAAAAAAATTCACAAAAAACGACACCTTTTATTGAGCTCACTTAGTCACAATACGTGGAAAAAATCCAACAATACAATCAGAAATTTTGATTCATTAATATTTTACACTAAATAAATAAACAAACTATCAGAAATTTCCATTTTTAACAAATAAATTCCATCAAAAAATGCTTTTCCAAAAGTAGGAAAAACAAAATCATCAAATAAAAACTGTCCCGTACCGTTTTTCTAAACACAGAAGAAGCAATAATAACTAACTATAAGTATAATAACACAAAAATTCCTTTTTACTTCTACAGGAAAAAAATCATTCCACCTTTTTTTACCTTTCTTTAACTGTGGTAATAATAAATCATGAAAGGAAATCATTTACCTCGAGGTGAAGAAAAAGGAAATCACTATACTTGTTTAAGAGGGAAAGTAATAACAGTAACAACATGGAAAATGAAGATAGAGAAACAGAAATAGCTTACAGATTGGTGATTGAGCTGAGAGATGATTTGGCTTTACAAAATGAAGAAAGTAGTGAGAGAAAGTAGAGTGAGAAAAAGACTTTGAGGGAGACATTATTGAAAGAATTATTTTTTATTAGAAAAAGTTTGATTGATTCTGTTGCAGTCACCACCACAAATCAGTATATACTCTCCGGATCAGAATTATAAGATTAGTTCAAGTGATTTTATATGTTGTTCAATAACATTGTTTTTATTTCGATAGTAAAATTTAAACAATTAACATTTATGATGGCATATCAAATTCTTAACAATTCAGCTAACTTATCTTGTTATTATTAAAAGAATAAAAGTATAGATCTCCATTCACTCGCCGATGTTAATGTGTGTTGTGTGTATTTTCTTTTTATATCTCGTTTAAGTATTCATAAATTCTGATCGTATTTAAAATTTATATGAATAACAAATAAGAATAAAAAAAAACGGTCACTCTTTAAAATTATTTTGAGTAAAACTCTCACACTCAAGTCCTATCCTAATAGGTGCTGGGGTAATCTAGCACATTAGGGTAAATCTAATTCTGTAATAGGTGTTGTTGAGCTTTCGGGCATTCCACCTTCTATTCTTTGTGATAGAGGAGGAACTTTTTATAACACTAATCATATTTTGGATGTTTTTTTCAAATGGTTAACATTTTATTTAGCCAAAAAAAAAAAGTCCTATCCTAATAAGAAAAGGCAAATGAATATCGGTCTAAAGACGTACTACTCGACAAAGTGACTCCATGAAGAAACAAACAAAAAAAAAGCAATTTATCACATTTTTGTGAAATTCAACAAAAATGATGAAACTAAAGAGGGTAATTTAGGAAAAATCAACAGATAAAAATATAACCAAAAAAATATTTAGAAGTAATAAGGGGCAAATATTTCTGTACAACCAATCACAATTCATTATGTGTATATATAATTAAAAAAATTAAATAGCAAATTATTATTAATTGGACACAAATATTTTTCACTTGGGCCATGCATGGGCCCGAGAGACAAAAGTTGCGTACACGGTCAATACTACCCATTGATTGCATGGGCCTTATGACGTGGAAATTTAATATTAGGTAATAAGAAGAACCACATCAACATTATACTATACGGCCCACCGCAACTCAAAAAAAGCAACACACCAACAAACTTGGAGTATCCATATGTGGGATTAACCTAGTTGATCTTAATTTTAAACCATTGTCATGTGTTGAAAAAATTGCGAAGTGGTCATAATTTAGTTATTTATACTTATGATCGCTTAGGAATTTCTTATAATAAGATCGCGAGTTCAAAATATTTTAGAAGTGACTTATGTCACATAATTATATATAATAAAAAAAAAAATCGGACCTTAAAAGACTTGGTTAGGAAATTCTCTCATATGCAATATAATAAACATAACCTAGTCTTTCTGTATAGTTTAACTGGCAAATTTACCATGAGTAGAATTGTGTTATCATTGCATTTACTAATAAGATGGGGATTTTATTCTTATTAAGTGTAAGAATTAAACCTCTTATGAGTTGTTGATATATATAGTAACTTTAGTAAATTTTATTTAAAATACATTTGTTTTTTAATAGACATGATTAAATTAGTTGTGGACCGCACTTGTAAAAAAATAACAAAAACAAAAAAACAACACTATTCACACGGTCTGTTAAAAAACACTACCCACACGACAGAGAGAGAATAAAGAAGGGGTCATATTTTATGAGGGGAGAGAGCGACAGACACGGATGTGACTCTAGTATAGAATGGGTAAGTTCCGCACAGGTACTTACCTTCGTTCGTTAAAATTAAATTTTAACGGTTAAGATATATTTAAAATGAATATTTGTTATAATTTTACAACAATTGTCATGTTTTTTAAGACACTTATTGTATTTTTGTGTCTCAAAATACATATCCTGTCTTAAGACGTTGATATTTCGTACGTGCGAATATTTTTACTTTTCCGCATACCATCTGGACTGGACGGATACATGCAACTCTTACAACAAATGTAGATATATAGAAAGTGTCCACCAGTAAAAATACTACTACTGTAGTAACGATAGAGAGAGAAAGAAATATAGAAAGAGCTGGAGGGAGAGGAGTGTGGGTTGGTTGGTTGGGCCTGGGGTTGCGGGATAGGGGAGGAGGAGCGGCGGCGGAGACTGGTGGACGACAGGGTATGGAAGGTGAGCTTGCCATGCTGAGGCAGCTCATCGGACAAGTTCAGGAGCTTCTAGAACTCTACGGCGGTTCTCCTCCTCTTACGACGACGTTTCCTCTGACTAATAGTTACTTTTTCAGTTTTCAACCTCTTCCACTGCCGCCGCCGCCGGAGCACCACCACCAACATAGGTAGGTTTCTCTCTCTCTCTAGACATATCTCCGTTTTGTAACATGTATTGTAATTTAATGTTCAATTTGTTTACAAGTTTTGATTCAATTGATGGTTTTTTAGGTTATCTTTTTTTAAATAATTCGTTTTCAATTGTGCAACTAATCCTTAAATTTTCGAAGTGTTTTCTTTTTTTCTTTTTTTTGGTTTTGTGCATTTTCTGTTCTTACGCCTCTTGTTGATTTGCTACGATTAATTGCTATGACTAGTACTTTAATTTCTACACAAATTGATGAAATGGTGGGTAGTTATTCTTAATTTACAACATTGAGGAAACACCGAGGAATTTCCAAGTTTCGATACTCATCTGATGGCTAAAGTGTGGAAATTGCTTGGTAAATTTCTTTGTATTGCCTTAGAGATGGATATGGATGAACTGACCCAGTGTATACAGTACTTAGTCCTTTTCTGTTTACAATGGTTATGGATGAACTGACCCAGTGTATACAAGATCCAGTACC
>JAOWBF010000015.1:11531269-11541799 GCA_028566175.1 Vinca major
CTATTTACATTGAATATTGGAGAGAGAAAATAAAGAGAGAAAAAGAGGTGAATTAAATTGGAAGTCACAATAAATAGGGCTATGTTTGACATTTTATCATATTTCACTCTAGAATTTGATGAAATCTTAATCCCCGTGCAAAATACAAAGTGAACATATAATTTGGGACGGAGGGAGTATGTGATTTAGATCTGGCCACATTACTACAAAATGAGTTAAGAGACAACTATATAGTGATGTGACCAGTTCTAAATTACATAATCCATATGTATCTGATTCATATCAGAAAAATCTTCGACACAGACAGCTAGATGTGGGACCAATCTTGGAAGAGGAGACCAAAAGAGCACGACTAGATTTTGGAACCGTAACAGTTAAATTTTTTTATATTGTAAGATTGAGTGTCGATTCTAAAAGTATCCATCTTTCTATATTTTTAAGGCTAGTGAAAAATTTACACAGTATGAAATGCATTCGTTGAAATTCACCACACAAAAAAAAAATCTCAAAAATATGATACTCCATGGCGAAAAAATATATACATACATTACTTGTATTGAATTTGATTTAAAGTTAAATTCAATCTTTTACTTGTAAAGTTTACATATTTTTTCACCCAAAAAAAATATGTACTACGCAACTCGAGTATTTTAATTCTAAATCAAACACAACCCAATGCTACTGGTGTGATTGGAATGATATTCAGCTCAAATAAAAATTCATTTTTTTTTCTCTCAGTTTGGTGGGGTATATGGTTAATTTGTGGGAAAAATAACATGGTCTATTGCAGAAAAAAGTTAAAAAAATAAATAAAAAGTAAAATGAAATTTTGAGCGAAACACTTATTTGATCCTGTCTAGTGTATAAAATACCAGATGCACGTAAGTTCACTAACAAATATCATTCTGTCTCAATTTCATAATATAAGTCGTTTAAACTATGTAAAAAAAATTTAAAAAATAAATTATTTTGTTAGTTAAAATATTAATATTATCATCTTAAATAGAATTAGTAATAACAAATTTTATTTAAAAGAGTAATATTAATATTTTGACTAATAAAATATCTTACATTTTCGTATATTATAGAACTGAAGGAGTATACTTGTAGATAGATGTATTAACCCTTCGTAACAGCTGGAGATACGAGGGTAGGTGTATGGGGTCCAGTTGACCACATATTAAGAGGTGGGATTCATGAGTCAGCAGCAGCTCACTTTTCCTTCCTATTGTGGGAGAATTTGGAATGGAAATGGTAATGGTAATGTTAGCTTATATATGATGATCTGTCCTCCCCCAACTTTCTGGTCCATAAAACTCTTGGTACAGCTCAAGAGCCACTCACTGGAATCGCATATAATAAGAAGCCAAAATTGGACCTTTCTTCTTGCAATATCTAGAACAATAGTACTTGAAAGCAGAAAAACCAAGAAAGAAAGAATCTTTGTTTGTGGGAAGTAATAACAATGGATTACTGGTCATCTTCTGTTGCTGTTGATGATGAATTTGAGAAGCTTGTAATTCGAATGAACCCCCCTATGTAATTACTTCTCAAATTCAAGATTAACCCCCTTTCAATTGTTGTGTTTAATTTTCATTTCTCAATATGGAGTTTTCCTTTTGTGGGATTTTGAAATTCTGCAAATTTTCTTGATTTTTTTTTTTTTTTTGATGATTTTGATATATGTTTGTTCCTGAATAAGTCTCAAGAACCCTTTTCAATTGTTGTGTTTAATTTCATTTCTTGATATGGAGTTTTCCTTTTGTGGGATTCTAAAATTCTGCAAATTTTCTTGATTTTATTTTATATATGTCTGTTCTTGAATAAGTCTCAAGAACCCTTTTTAAAATTGTGTTTAATTTTCATTTCTTGATATGGAGTGTTCTGTTTGTGGGATTTTAAATTTTTGCAATTTTCTTGATAAATTTGGATGATTTTGATATATGTTTGTTCTGATTTATGTGTTTTGTTTTGTTTTAGGGTTACAGTTGATAATGAATCAGACAAGAAAGTAACTTTGATCAAGGTACTTACTTACTGCGATTTTTTTGATTTTTTTTTCATTTCTTAAATGGGATTCTTTTTATTCATTGACTAATTTAAAGATTCTTGCGTAATTTGTACTTTAGAATTATGGGATTCAAGTGTTTTTTGTACCTATTAGCGTGGATGGGATGTCGAAGTTGGGACCTATTATTGTTGGTTTTGAGTCGGAAGTATTGATGAAAATTTATGAAAATTGTAGGTGGATAGTGCAAATAAGCGCGGAAGCTTATTGGAAGTGGTTCAAGTTCTTACTGATTTGAATTTGATAATAAAGAGAGCTTACATTTCTTCAGATGGGGAATGGTTTATGGATGGTGAGTTTTTTTTTGTTTTTTTATATTACTCTTTTAATGTTTATGTTACAGTTTTACTTTGATTAACTTACTGTTCCATTAAAGAATTGCGATTTTTCTCATTATCTTGTAGTGTTTCATGTTACGGATCAAAATGGGAATAAGCTATCTCAAATTGATGTTGCAGAGCACATTCAACAGGTAGATTTCCATAGATTAAGTAGAATCAAGTGATCACGGAATGGGAGTTGATTTATCTTGATTTTGCCTTAATATTTTTATAGGGAAGCATTTAGTAATATTGGAAAAGAATCTTTCTTTCGACTGACTCGTACTTCGGATGTTTTCTTGTATTCAATTTGGGACGGAGGCAGTATTTTTTTTTTTTTTTTTTTGGCCTTAACTATCGTCAACTTGTAACTTGACTGTTGTAGTCTGTGTCTTGTTTGTGGATGTGATAAAAGCGGGATATAAGAAACTTTGTTTTATGCATTGGAAAATCGGTTCCTTGGAAGGAAATATCATGCGTTTTCTAGTTGTTAGATAAATTAACTGAAAACTTTATAAAGTAATTTTGAGTTCTCCGTATGTTTAAAGATTATCTTGCAGTCTTTAGGGCCAAGGAGCCGAAGCTTTGGGTCCATGAGAAGATCTGTTGGCGTCCAAGCAGCATTGGAGCATACAACCATAGAATTGACAGGAAGGGATCGGCCTGGCTTGCTTTCCGATGTCTTTGCCGTTCTAGCGGACCTGAAGTGTAATGTAGGAGCTGCTGAAGTGTGGACTCATAACTCAAGAATGGCTTCTGTTGTTTACATAACTGATGAAGAAAATGGATCGGCGATAGATGATCCTGAAAGACTTGGTAAAATCAAACAGCTTCTATTGTATGTTTTAAAAGGGAATAGAGACAGGAAGGGCGCCAACACTGCCGTTTCTGTTGGCTCTACCCATACAGAACGGAGACTTCATCAAATGATGTATGCTGATCGCGACTATGATGACAACATGGATTGCTGCGGAGCAACAAATGACCGTGGCAAACACCTCGCAACAGTAGAAAATTGCACGGATAAAGGCTACACTTTAGTGAACTTGAGGTGTCCAGATAGACCTAAGCTGCTCTTTGATGCAGTTTGCACGCTGACGGATATGCAGTATGTTGTGTATCATGCTACCATAATCGCTGATGGACCCGAGGCTCATCAGGTATTCTTCTTCGACCCTGAATATGGTAGAAAACCTCTTCTTAGCAAATAAAAGGCCATTACAAGCATAGACGGAACTAACAACTCTATCTTTTCGGGTTGGGGGAAAGCAGTTTTGGAAAATGTGCCCCCTGCTCCCCCTTGAATCCATATGTGATTACAAATGTATAATAAGAAAACACCGATTGGAAAAATGTCCATCCGGATCGTTGGCCATATATGGAACATCTAGTTTAGTTTGAATTTATTAGTAAGCTCATTCTTATACTGTATTCTCTGTATAGGAATACTATATCAGGCATATGGACGGATACCCCATTAGTTCGGAAGCTGAGAGACAACGCGTAATTCATTGCTTGGGGGCTGCCGTAAAAAGGAGAAACTCTGAGGTAAAAATTTAAATGATGCATCTCTCTTGTGATCTCAGTTTCCTGATATACCAGGTCATTTCCATAATTACAAGTACATATTCGCTTTCTTGCAGGGAATAAGACTCGAATTATGCATTGAAGACAGAGTTGGTCTTCTCTCTGATGTTACTCGCATATTTAGAGAGAACGGCCTCTCAGTTACTCGCGCTGAGGTTACAACGAGAGGGACTCAAGCTGTTAATGTTTTCTATGTGGCTGATGCGTCAGGGTACCCCATCAAGAACGAGACGCTTGAGGCAGTTCGCGAACGAATTGGATCGACTGTACTTTCCATAAAGGATGATGTGAACTCAAATTCACCACTCCAGCCGGCTGGAAAATTCTCCTTGAGGAATTTATTCAGATCAAGATCAGAAAGGTTTCTTTACCATTTGGGTCTAATAAGGTCATGTTCTTAAGCATTGTAGAACAAGTGTTCCATCCGCACATGCAGAACGACTGTGCGCTGTCGGATGAGTAGATCTTACGCTGATTTTTTTCACGAACAACTCTTGTTTCCTAAAAAAAAAAAAATCATTCATCAGGTCGGAATCCGACTGCATACGAGCCTTTTCATAGCGGACAAAAACACATGTTACGTATCGGATTCAGATTGGCTTGTCTTTGTAAAAATAGGAATTAGCTATAGACTTAAACAGCACAATTCTCTGTTAGTTCAACACCCTGTTGATCATAGTTTTAAGGGATTGAAAGTGTGCATTCTCCTTCCCTTTAGGAGGGCACTGTAAATACATATCAAGTACTTTAGTGGAAACTGGAATCATATTTTCCATGCTTTACATTAGACGACTCGAGATCTTTTAGTACATACTTCACAAAACTGTTTATTGTACCAATCAAATTGTTTGAAGATGTGTTGTGAATATTGAAGTTTGGGACGGAATAGCAGGTACAAGATTTGTAAAACTAATTTTTTATTTTATAAAATTTATCTGTTTCAAAATAGTTATTAATAAAATTGGCTTCTTGTCCCTCTAAGAATTAAGAGAGAAAAAAAACAATTTCCGCCCAAAGCAAAATTCCTAACTTCGTCATTGAATATAATACTACATCCTCGGCTACCGCATGATCCGGTTCTTTCCCCTTCCCGTCGTTTAGCTCAGTTCGGCTCCTATGCGGAATAGATTTTTTTCAATATGTGCAAAACATTTTTGTCTTGAAAATATGTGTTTTTTTATTTAAAGACAGGTGTTTGGCGAACAAGTAATTTTTTAAATCAATTTCAGCCGTCAAAATTTTAATCCAATAAATAAGAATTCGTTCCGCACATATAAAATATTTTCCATTCCGTCTTTAGCTGGGACCAGAGGCAGAGGGCTCATTTATTGGTCCCACCGCAGTTTCATCACGTGCCTAGGATCCTTGCAAAATCCTCCTCGACGCATGTGCGACGAAGACATTTGAAAATTTTGCGACCAACAACGACCTTTGATAGTCTTATCTTGTTATGCGGAGCGGAGTAGATAATTATGTTTTTTTTGGTACTAAAAAAGTTCTGCTGAGTTCGCCTCCGGTCACCACCATGAATCAAGACAGGCTCTAAACATCATATATCGCTTACAAAAGTACTTACAGATTAACCACTAACACAGCTCTCATATCGGCAGCGGAAATTAAACTTACCTTTATATAAGGACGTGTCAACTCCTTACCAACTGAGTCAATTTGTGTTGGTGAGTAGATAATTATGTATTCACCTATAAAAATGCTTGTCAGTTGTAGGTGTAAATGAGTTTATTTGAAACTTTGGACCAAACATTTTTTCTTAAAAAAAAATCCAAAACAAAACTCAACCTGAGTGAATTTATCGACCAAAATACATGACCTGATTACAGAACAACAATATGACTTGAAACAGCAGACCTTAATTGCTAATATTGGAATTTTCCAGGGAACTAAACACGAAAAGTGTTCTTCATCACACGATTCAGACAATCGAAAAATGTACATTAATCGTCCGAGCTATAATCACTGGATTCTTGCAACAAAGGCACAGCGGCACAGCAGAATGACTCCTTATCCTTTACGAGAAGACAGCTACCATCAGAATTCCATTTTAAATCAGTTACAGCAAAATCTGGTAGCGGAACATTCACACAGTATGCTCCAGAAGGCGTCCACATGTACAAGTGGGAGCTTCCAGTACACAGAACCAAGCGTGCGCATGTAGGATCCCAGGTTGCAGCTCGAATGGGATCCTTCTGAATTAGGATAGCAGCAAGCTCGAGACGGTTGACATCCCATATCCAAAGAACAGTCGGCATGCTGTCATTTCGAGTACATATGTATAGGCTGTCACTGCTCCATGAAACAAGACCTGCAAAACAATTTCCGAAGATGATGAAAAAAAGGGATAGCCGAGTTTCTTTAAATAGTAATAAACATGAAAAAACTACCTTACATACAAGTACATTAGAATCGTTATGATACAAGTGAGCAACAGAGAGGATTCGGTCATCTAAGAATTATTAGTATTTAAGTTATGTGCTTAATTTCTTAAGATGAGGTATACAGAAAGCAAGGTACGTGCCCTGATTAATATACGAGGAAATAAAATATTTACAAACATAAAACGCATTTGAGATTCCGCCTTACCAATTCCTTGCTTGGGATTTGGTTTATCTGCAGGAGGTTTCTGGCAAGGTAGACTAACTGGCAATTCCATTATGTCATACCTAAATTGAATGCGGCTTTCAGGAGCGTCATCTGCAAAGAGAGATGCTTAAGAAAATTGCAGGTCTACAGCTTAAAAGGAAAGACTCCACGTCTGGGATAAAACTTCAATAGACACCATGAAATACCATCATCCCAAGTTAACACCTACCAATTTAAATCTAAATGTTTACTAACAGCAAATGTCTTACCAGAATCATGACCATCGTCCAGTATTAATTCTGACATATCCAATTGTAAAGGCTCATCCACCTCCTAAAATTTGAGGTCAATCAGAAAATGTTCAAACAATATATAAAACATCAATTGCACTGACAAATATTTAAGGACTTCACCTTGAAAACTACTGCACTACAAGGTGTGCGTACTGTTGATGGGTGCATAAATTCTGCAAATACCTTCCATGTTAAGTGGTTTAAAACCCGCACCGTCTGGTCATAACTTCCTATTGCTAGAAACTGGCTACAGCGGGACCATGTAACACTTTTTACACCCAATCCACTTTCATATGCTTGATACTTGGAGAGACAGCGTCCATCAGGGGAATATATCAAAATCTAAGAAAATGAACAGGAAATATAAACAGTGTATAAGCACAAATGGCCACCACAGGCAAAACATAAATATCTAAGTAAAAGAAATATAAAATGGGAAACGGGATGCTGAAATTAATGTACAATTTTCTTCTTGTTGAACATCATTTCCGAATAAGAAAAGGAAATTTAAGTAGTCCACATTTTAAAAAGTTCCAGCTCACAACTAAAAGCAATACCATTGTCACAGCAGATATAACCATCATAACAAAAGGTTAAGGAGATTTCCAACTTATTTCATTTTCATATAATACCCAATATGTTAGGGGGACAAAAGGTAAAGTACTTGCAGACATTACTTCCTTCAGAGCTTATAGCTCATTCGTGAACCAACATCAGGGGATCTTTTCCCCACCCAACTATCTGGTGGAAAGTGTATTATAGCCACATAATCACTCATTAAGCAATTAGAAGATATTTGTAAAACCGACATCTTTCAAGAATGGCATGGACTTGGAGTTGCCCAATAAATGTCCTATGAAGCACAGCACTCCATATACATGTTCAGTTAACAAAATAGTAAATGACTGTACCACGCTTCTCTATCCAAAAGAACAAGATCTCCTAGAACTTATGAATGTAATCACTGTACACTATTGAAATTATCTATAACCAATTAAGTACACACATGGAAATGCTCCGATGTTTTCATCCATAAAATAATGCAATGAGAATGAATACCTTGTACTCCAATGGAGAATCCCATATAGCTATAGCACTATCATCAGGTGACCACTGAATATCAGCCAAATCCAACGTGTCAACAGCAAATACACTTACTATTTCCCAAGAATAGCAAGAAAGTAGATTGACATAATCCTTGCAATCACGTCTTGTACAAATAGCAGCGAATTTTCCATCTTTAGTGAAGGAGACCCCCTTGGAACCATGCTTCGGCCATTGAACATGTATACAAGCAGTATTCAGTAGCGACCAAACTGTTAACCGCAGTTGAAACTCCGATGTAGTGAGTATGTGACGACTATCAGGACTCCACCTTGCATAAGAAATACCAGCAAACCCTTCATCTATTTTGCACGTCCATTCCGGTTGCTTCAATGACCAAGCTTGTATCATTGGCTTCTTGTGGAGACCACAAAGTATATATTCCGAATCAAGTGCCCATTCAATGTAAGTAATCTTATCCAAGCACGAGAACAACTGCACGACCTGCATTTATCATCTCACATATTATTATTCAACTTAACCATACATGAGTTTCAAAGAAATCTTAGGGCAGTCTCCACAATGCTCAATCACCATTACTCTATAGTCTATAGCAATTATAATGTTATTATATGGTGACCAAAAAGATTACTGATCCAGAGCAATTGGCATAATCATTTCTGCTCAAACAATTTCGAGTTCAAGATACACATCTAAGCTGCCAAAATTCTGAAATGCGAACAAAAATGGAACAGTAATGTTATAAGTACTCTGTAGCAATTATTATACTACCTCAATTCCATAATATAAGTCGTTTAGAACTGTAGCGAGAAAATTAAGGAAGTAAAAAACAAGATATTTTGTTAGTTAAAATACAAATATTATTCTTTTAAGTACTAATTTTATTTAAGAGCGTAATATTGATACTTTGATTATAAAAACATATTATTTATTGCTTGGTTAATTTTAGCTATATGTGCTAAACTAATTACTTGTGCACCAGTAGTTGGAAATATCTCCGCTCTATTTTTTACTGAAAATAAGAATAAACCGAAAGAATAGCAGGAAACCAGAGAAGGTAGTACCTTAAGTGTGCGCAAATCTCGAATGACAAGACGATAATCAACAGGAAAAGCAAGAAAGCGAGCATTGGGAGAGAAAACACATGGACCAGTTTGCTTGTAAGCGTCCGTGAACTCCATTGAATCAATAAGATCAAGGGAAACTTATTAGGTTATATCAGAAATCTTCAATTTCATAAAAGAGAAAGTCGTCTGGATCTGCGGCTCAAATCTAGTAGCCGAAGTTTCAAATTTTGAATGTTCATAAACTTCCACCGACGAACTGCTAATCGGTGGTGCAACGCCGTCCTCCGTCACCGCCACCGCCGTTCAGCTGCAATTTAATAGGAACATAAAATTTTAAATTTGGGACCAAATTGTACACTTTAGTTTTGGTTGATTTTTTCTTTTTTCTTTTTATGGAAATTCTTTTTGCTATACTAATTCAAAATTCTCACTTTTTAACTCTGGCATTTCATTTTATAAATAATTTAATTTTTTCAATCATCAAAACAAAAACTTCAAAAAACTAATCATAATCATGATACAAATTCATAAAGGAAAAAAAAATGTTGAGAGGCACATGTCACACACGAACTTTTGGTTATGGAATCCTACCGTGATAGGTTTACTAACATATTTTGTCTCTAATAAGTAGGTTTAGTTTAACTTACATACGGTCTTAAAGACATTCAAAGTTATAAGTTCGATTAACTGGATCAATCTGAATTAGTCATTCATTTACACCTTTTCTATTGTTACTAACTTGAGTTAACATACGGGGTTAATGTTATATGTTAACGAGGCACTAAGGTGAAATTTTTGTTTTCTACATTGTAGATCTTGATTTTATTTGTTAATTGTCTTTTTTTTTTGCTATAATTATTTAGTACTTTCCATAACTATATTGTGCTTTAAGATGTGCCAGAATTAGAGCTTCCCCAGATGATTGCAGAATTAGTATATTGTGCATAGAATGTTTACTTAATCAAACCTAAGGGAGTTACTGATGATGCATCACTTTTTGTCAGTAGATTCTAGTCTAAAGCAAATACTTCCATGGCATGACCCAAAAAAACACAGTAAAAATGGACATATTCCTCTGTCAACAGAGTCTTGATCGTAAAATACAGAAGCCGAAAGAGAAATTTTGTTTAGATTCCAAGTTCACGAACCATACAGTCCTCTATATCAAGAAAGCAGCTTCAAAAAACTATATAGGAGTGTCCAAAATTTTGGAATGATGTCTTTAGACCAGAGGGAGTTCACCGCATTCACTAATAGTCGCCTTCTTGGTAGGACGATCACCTCTATCAGTCTCTACCCCCTCGATCATCCGAACAACGTCCATGCCCTCCAAAACTTGACCGAACACAACATGCCGATTGTCCAGCCATGGAGTCTGTAACAATTATAAACATGTAAGTTTTTTGTGTAAGAAGAGTTCCATGACAAAATTGATCTACAGTAAGAACCAAACAAGCACTCACATTTGCATATACATGATTATCCCACCATCCTAATTACTCCCCCACCCCCCACCCCCCCCACCCCTTCCC
>JAOWBF010000015.1:11672734-11685050 GCA_028566175.1 Vinca major
ATCGTGTACTAACCATCACGGATTTTGGGGGATACAGTGCTTCGTTTTTTCAAGTTGCTCCATGTGATAAATCTCAATTTTATTCAAATACTAACCATAACAAATTCAAGGCCGTCGGGCTCAAAAATTTTAAATGTTGCAACCAGTGATTAATCTCTATTTTACTCAAATTCATACAATATCGTGTACTAATCCTTACGAATTTGGGGTTGTTGGGCTTAGAATTTTCAACTATTGCGACCGGTGAATAATTTTGATTTTAGTCCAATTCGTGTACTAATCATCAAATATTTGAGGCTATGCTCATATTTTTAACAGTTTCAATCGGTGAATAATCTCGATTTTAGTAAAATTATGACAACAATGTGTACTAACCATCACTGATTTGGATCATCGAGAACTGTTGCGACCGGTGAATAATCTTGATTTTAATCAAATTTATAGAAAATTATGTACTAACCAGTAACAATCATAAATTTTGATTCGTCGAGTTTAGATTTTTGAACTATTTCAACCGGTGAATGATATCAATTTTAGTCAAATTCAAACAATATTGTGTATTAATCAACTAATTAATCCCTATGATAAGTGGGGGAAATGGAGATGGACATGTAGGTACTAGGGAAGGTGGGGACCGTCGGGGTGGATCAGACATATTAGGTTCGACCTCATTTCTCATGCCTTATTCACAATTTATGTAGGCCCTATTTAGATGTAAGGTTGTAAACTATTATGAATGTGGTGTAGGATCGGGACCAATAGGTTCGTTTCGCCCCTATTTTTTCAAGTTTTGATGGTTGTTACTTTTATCTCCCTCCCACATAATTTTTCGTAGTCTTACTTGAAGTTGAATCAGGACCTTTGGTATCTATCTCTTAGCTATATGAGTGAAATTTTCAAATCACCTAACACAAAAGAAAATAGTTTTGGTAGCTTTTATTTGAGAAGAAAATTAGAAATAGAATAGTTAATCATATACATAAAATTTAATTAATTATTAAAAATATTGAATAAAGAAATAAAAAATAAAAGGTTGATGACAATTTAGTTACTAAAATATAAGGTTGCATTAACTTCATCTTTGTAAATGGAATTGTAGTAATTTATTCCTTTCAAATATGGTAATTAGTAAATTAAGTTCTTGAAAATAACTATATATTGATTTACATTTTGAAATTTAAAAAATTACGCTATTTTAATAACATGTTAAAAAATTTGAAAATTGTGCACTTGAACTCCATTTGACAAGTAATTATATCTAACTGAGCCGAATTTCCTTTGTTGTTCCCTATTTTAAAAGTCATTATATCTTTTTTATGGAAACAATTTAAGTGGTATACTAATCTATTGAAAAACTTTAAGTGTCATACTAACCTAATTTAGAAATGAATATATAATGCAAATTTAACATTCGAAAAAACAAATTTTGCACATCTGTTTGAGCATTAAATGCACATAGTTTATGTGTTCCACTAATCTTGATGGTTCATATAGGATCCTACATATTGAGGTCATTGTTTCAAGTACTTCTTTGAAGAGTTTGAAATTTGAATTGTCAGTTATATTATAAATAATAATAAAAATAATAATATTCGTTTTGTTAAAATGGTATATGTGTTAAAGACAATTAAGTTATGACCATTATTAACAACTATCACACAAAAATTAAATCAAAACATGATGGAAATACAATTCTTACCATTATAAATATAAATAAATTTACTTAGCATTCATTTTTAATACAAGACGAAGAGTTATATGTCAGTTACACGTAGAGGGGACGTACCAACAAACTAGTAAATTTTTGTTCTCCTAAGGAGCCTCCAAAAAAATATAATTTTTTTTAAACCTCGTGTTACTGAAGAGTGCCTGGTAAGAACTAAGTGAAACAATAAACTCTTTACACCTCATACCCCTAAAAAAAACTTAATAAAAGGCTGAAGAACAACATGCAAGGGAACTCAGAACCCTTGTCTACTAGGAGAGCTATTGCTTTGAGAAGACTTCAAAGTTTAAGGATGAGAAGAACAGATCACAGAGCTACCGGAAGACATGATCTATTAGAACTTCGATTCTTCCAACACCTCCTGCTCGTGTAAGTCGTGAAGTTTAGAACCATCATTTCAATTTTTTTCTTGCTCTTGAATTTTTTTTTCAACCTCTTAAATCTAGAATGGACATAAGTCTTGTGTTGTTTCTAAGGCTAAGCTTTTAAAAATTCAAGATGGCCTACTCCATTGTTTTCTTTTCAAATTTGAAGCCTTGTTGATCTATTTGTTTCATGTTAAATTAGACTTTTGTCGAAATAATTACATCTTTCTACAAACAAAACCATATATAAATGTACCAAACCTTATATATCTATATTTTTCTTTACTAACTCGATAGATCTGCATTTTCTTTTACTTAAAACAAAGTGAAAATGTGTTCTCTCTTATCTAGATTTCTTAGTTAATTTCGTAAATGTGCGAAAGTGAAATTGGTAAGCTCGTCTTTTGACTTATGTTTTAATTAATATTTAAATTCGTATTGATATATATGTGTGTGTTTTAAATTGATATTTTGTTGAAAGGGCATCTTTCTACCAACAAAACCATATAGAGACATATCAAATCTAATAGATCTATACTTTTCATATCAAGATGAAAATGTGTTCTCACACCTTTTGTAACTCTAGCCTTTTTTCCTTTCTCAATTTAGTGGATGTATAAAAAAATAATAATAAACTCTTATCTTTTTCCCCCATCAATTCCATTTAGAATAAATTAATTTTCCAAAAAGGTATTCTATGTGAAGAGGACACACTTATTTGGTTCTATATTTATGTTTTTTTTATATAAAAATGGGATTTCATGATGCTAAGAGTTACTTTTCCAATTGAAATCTAAGTACTGTATGTTGAGCCCATGTGAATTTTGTTATTTCATTTTCAAAAAGTCAAACTTTTATTTAAAAGGATTCAGAAATCTAGGTGTGAAATGTGCAAAACAATTTTAAGTTCCTATAAAATTAGAGTTTAAAAACTTTTCCAATGTTCTCCTAGATTTCCAAACTTCAAATTTTTTGTATTAACTTGCTTTTGTGGTGCAACTGGTGAATTCATTGGCTGTGACATTCTCATCGTTGTATCGTTGTTCTTAAGGTATTTCTTATTTCTTTACTAGTCCTTCAACTTAATTCAGTTGTCACTATAAAAATAATAATTTAATCACTTGATTATGTAAAAAAATCACCTGATTATGTCACATTCCTATGGTTCCCAAGGAAACATTAGTCATTTTATGGATTCATTCTCATGATAAATTCATTCTTAAAGTTTAAAATTTTGTTTTGCAGACCTTTGCAGAAATACACATGCCTCGTTTGGAAAGAAAAGAAGGCTTGTATATATTCATGGATGACTTGCTTGAAGTCAAAATATGGAGGTTCAGATACAGGTAATCAATTAAGAAATACATAGAAAATGTATATTTTATTTGAATTGGTTTTAATTTAAGAGTTTTATCTTAAAAATTCAAAAAATAAAATAAACTTTAGTACTAGAGATTTTTTTTTTAATGCAGATTTTGTACTAGAGATTGTGCAAAAGTCGTGCACACATGTACTCGTGTGGTTTCTATCCTTGATTTTTTCAAAATTAATTTATAAGTATCAAAATTTGTCATTTAATTTTTAATTCTACCAACCTCTTCGTCCCCTTAAATTATTTTTTCAAAACCTCTTTATAAATCTCTAGCCTCTAAGAAGCAAAGTTCTTATTGCGCGTATACTTAATTGACATTGGATCTGAATTTTTTTATGATTGATGTGAGTTTGAATTTTGATGTTGTTGAACAGGTTTTGGTCCAACAACACAAGTAGAGTCTATGTTCTTGAGAACGCAAGTAAGTGAAAGATTGATATATATATATATATATATATATATATATATATATATATATGTATACACATACACACACTTTTTAATTTGGTGAATTTAGATGGAGAATGTGAATGGTAAATCATGTCTCTTTCAAGTGAATTCACAAAAGCTAAGCAACTGAAAGAAGGTGACTTCATGAGGTTCTACTATGACTACGCAACTGAAAGATTTGTAAGTTTCACAAACCATATATATAAAAAATGGGTTCAATGCGAGACACGACTTTTGTGTGCACATGTGTGCTTGTAAAGAACCATTTTTCATAGGCATGTACGTATAGACTAAAGGTGCGTCCAATACTAAAATCAGAATAGTGTATAAATTTTGCACGTCAACGAAACCAAACTAGGTTGTTGTATCCCTCCAAAACAATAAAAACTTATTCTTTCAGTATAAAAATAAATAAATTAAGTGTGTATTTAGAATCTTTCAGCTAAATTTTATTTTTTTTCTAAAAAGTTCTTCTCATTTTCTACTTTAATTCTAATAGTTTGTCTCACAAAAGTTGAATGTGGATCACCAATAAAACTAAATGAAGTAGAAAATTTTAAACTTTGAATTTATGTCCAAATTGATACTCAATTCTCTTTAGATTAATTTTTGCTTCAAACTAAACCCAAAATTATTACTAGTTGGATCTACATATATCTGCACAAATAATTATTTGTTATTTAACCTCAAGTTTATATAGTTACAAATTATTAAGCTCAATTCAATGCAAATTTTATGTTCAGTCCTGATAATTATATGTAAAATTTATTATATTTTTCATTCTTATATATTTCGTAAAGTTTGCCCCGACATAAATTATATATCTACCTGCAGACTATATCCTAGACCTAGCAAATTACCATTGCGTTCACACCTCTTTTACAACTACAAAACTTTTTTATTCACCGACCCTACTTGTAGAAGTAAGACCAAAAACACAATATATGTGCAAATATGTGCCGCTAGAACTTATTGATAAGCTATAAATATAAATTTTTATCTTGAATCAAATAAATAAATACACAAGCTTGATTTTTTTTTTTATAAGTATACAAGTTTGAGTTTGACTAGAGAAAAATAAATTGTTATAAATATAGTCGGTTGGGGGTAAGAAGAGCGGGTGAACTAGATGATCAGGGAGCTAGTACTCTACCTCCCAATTACATGAGTGGCGTTGACGTCGGTAATATTACAACTGCAATAACTAGAAATACTATGGCACCTCCAACAGCTCCTCCTCTTCTTTCTTCTTACTATCCAGAGATGCAAAGCGGACTGTCCAGTTCAACTACGAGCTTTGTTGCTAAAAATCTACATTCTCAGAACGTTGAAGAAGTGGGAATGAGTAGTAGTTATACAAGTAGTTATGCTAATGGGTTGCAAGGTTTCCTTATGCATTTGCTGAACATAGGTGATATTAGTGACTTGCCAGAGTATTAGGGGTTCAAGATGAAGGAATGATTAAGTCAATTTATATTTGAACTATAGTTGATTAATTTTATTTAATATTTTCGTCTTGATGATTTGTTATCATTCATTGACAAGAGGATGTTTGTTTTTTTCATTTTCATTAATGTTAAACTTGTTTGTCTGGAGATATATAATTTTCTTCATTTTATTTTGATTTTTGTGAAATTCCATTGAAGTGGTTTAATTATGGGCTAGAGGATATTATGCACGAGGGAAGTGCGGTCATAACCATTGGTATAAGTCCACCATCTATCTCTCAGGATATGAAGACGGGATGATTTCATTAGTTATGGTCCTACATATCTCATATACAAACTCAATGACATTGAGTGTATATATTTACTAACCCTACATTTATAAATAGAGATTCAAAATATATTATTTATGATTAATGTGTGATCATAACCATTGGTAGTCATATACCTCTCAATTTCCCTATATCTCATATATAAGTTTAATTTAGAAATAACTACTAACTGTATTTCACTCTTTTATTTTCTTTTATATTCTACACTAAAAAAGATATGTGTTAACTTGATAACATCATAGTAATAAGATATGAAGTGAGGTATAAGATTGTTACCACTAATTCAAGTCATCTTTTTTTAGTATTTCTTAGACATTTCTCTTATTTCTTCATTTCAATCTCTTTGTCCAAACATTGTCTTCAATTCTTTAATTTTTTTTTTCTTCTTCGCAAGAAAATTTGTGCACTATTCTTGCACATTTTCTAACTTAAAAATTTCTTATTTTGAGTTCTGTACAAATCTTCTTAAAAGCAATTTTCTTTTGAAGAGTTTTACAAATTATTATTATTTTTAATTTTTGAACAAAAAATTTCAAAAGTCCAATCTTATATACACCTATAAATCCTTTTCCTTTTTTATTTAACCTTCTTCCAAATATAGAAGAAAATAAATAGAATAATAAAGTGGCATAACAATAGTCCTGATCACTTTGCGGTGCATTTGAATTGATTCTTGTTTGAGATTTTTATCTTAGAGACTAAAAAAAATGAATTAAAAGAGTAGATGTGGAAATTAAGTCGAGAATTTATTTTGAAGATTGTGCGGAGAAATTGGTGCAAATATTATTCCCTAACATTTGAACATTCCAAATGCACCTTTAATGATCATTTGGAATTTACTTTTAACTATTTTACTGTAGTTGCACTTTCGACTTGAAACGATATATTATGTGTCAAAAACTCTAAATACCTGATAAAATGTTAAAATAAAAACTTTTATCTATCCAGCCAAAGGAAAAACAGCTTCTAAGTTCTAGCCTTCTAAATTCTTGTCCGACTTTAGTGTGAAATGAATTTTTTTTGCACCATGCAGACAAATGTTAGTTCTCGGATCAAAGATTTGGCGGCTGAGAATGCTTGTTCACAACACAACACACGATGAGAATTTTCTCAACATGTGTTGATGAACAAATGTTCTCAGTCAAAAAATCTTTTGGTGTTCTGTAGTGGAGCTAGTTGTGAAAGTGAGCTGAGTTTATCACAACTTAGGCTTACCTCACCTTAATTTTACTCATCTCATATTTGGTGTGAGTTGATTTTCCAAACTCAAACTCAACTCACTAGTAACTCACGAACAGTTCAGTTTAGCTCATTTACCTTCAAATATTAAAAAAAAATATTTGCGGTGACATATAATATGAATTTAATATCTAATCGATACAAAATAAATCAAGTGCACAGTGATGACATGTATTATTAATTTAATATTTATGTACTAATTATAATCGATAGAAACTCATTTAGATATTTTTTTCATGTATCATTCATTTAATTTATGAACTGAGTTCATTGAGCCAATTATCGAGCCAAAGCATTAATTATTCACAAGTCCTAATGAAAGCGTAATATACTTGCACGACACTCTGTTCCAGCACAGCACGACTTCTAAAACATCTTCTGTTTTACTAGTGCCACAACGTAAGGATAATGAGGGCAATTTCCATACCTCTGTAAATGGGCTGAAGTTTTCTTGTCTGAAAATGGCGATTGCTACTTTTGAGGGTCTTTCTTGCAAAGGCCATCTCATTTTCCGTCGACCCTTATTTTACTATGTTAAAAAGGTTTTTCCTTTTCTTCTTTGAATTACTTTTTCTGGGTCACTGATTTTTCCTGCAGTAAACAAAAAGCAACAATCTTGAATTTTTTTAATCTTCCATTGCTAATTTTGTTTCAGGTCCGTGAATGCAATTCTCTTGCAACAGTTGAACCAGCTAATCTTAAAAGAAAAGAAGCAGGAAAAACTAATAGAGTTGGTAAAAAAAATTAGAATAAAGATTGTTTTTTTAAAAAAAAATAAAAAATTAGTACATTAAAGGTGCACAAGCCTCAATGCACATTGAATCAGTTAATTAGTTCCTTATGTCTGAGAGCCCTTAAATTTTCTTTAGGTAATGATGGAGATTACAAGAAGGGCATGGAATGGAAGAAATTGAGTTCTGAGGATCTTGGAATTCAGACTTCTATGATTGCAAGTTCTACTATATTGGTTTTAAATGGACTAAGGAAAAAGGGTATGCATAAGGTTTGTTTTTTAGTTAATTATTCTGGTGGCTTTGTAAAGTTCAATACTTTATGATTTTTGAGTTTGTTTTGCCACTGAATCAGTGTTAGCATCTTTGCATTTGGGGACTAGAGAATAGTACGCCCTCCATTCCATAATATAAGTCGTTTAAGGTATGTAACAAAAAATAAGGTGTTTTTTAATCAAAATATAAATATTACTCTATTAAATACAACTAGTGTTATACGAGTTCTATTTAAGAGAGTAATATCGATATCTTTACTAACAACGTAACTTGTTTTTTGTTTTTTTAATTTTCGCTACATTTTCTAAACGACTTATGTATTATGGAATGGAGGTAGTATTACTGCATTTATACTGAATTCAGTGTCCGAATCTTCTAGTACATTTTGTGGTTAGTCTAAGCCCATGAAGTCACTTTAGTACAATGATATTGCTATGTGCGGAGTAATTTACTAAACAATTTACTAGAGGATGTGGAGTCGTGAATTCTAAGTTTATAAACTTATTTGCTTGGGGGGATGCTATTGTTTATTGAGGATTATTTTAAGAAGGAACCAGGAAATGTGAACTTTGAGAACTCAGATAGATCTTCTGGCATATGCTAATTAAGCTTATAGCTACACTTCTGAGCATTTGACACACTGCAGCTAGCTTTTCTTGTTTATACTATCTTGTTTCATTTGTGGTAACTGATTTACCAATTAAATTAAATGTGCAGGATATGATGTCTACCTTGTTGGAGGTTGCGTCAGGGATCTTATATTGAACAAAACTCCGAAGGATTTTGATATAGTAACATCAGCTGAACTTAAAGAGGTTTTCCTTTCTGAATTTGTTTCTTGTTTATATTGACTCTAAAAGTTATTGCTAACATTCGGTACTTTCTGTTGTGGCCTAGTACTGATTTCTTTGTATGCCAGTGTATCAGAGATGGATATTGATGAAACTGTTTCGTTTTCTGTTGATACATTATATTAGCTTAGCATTGGCCTATTTTGCAGTTGTTTATGCTTCCATTTTTGTTTAGCTGCCTCCCAATTAGATTCTGAGCGCTCTTGTATAGCGTTTTGTCCCGTTGTTTGGAAGACCAATGAGCTCTTGGTCTCTTTAGTTGCTGCAAGAAATTACCGAATCTCTTCTTAACCCCGATTAAGCTCTTCGTATGTACATGTAACTTGGAGTAGTTGGAGTTCATACTCCCAATTATTGGGGACTTAATGGGTTATGCAATTGTTGTTGTTGTTGGAGTTCATCCCAAGTAAAATTGATCTTTTGTGACTTTAGAAGGTCTATTCAACTTTTAATACACGAAACATTCTCGAAGCATGTATTTGAAAGGTTGCATTTACAAAGTCGCCTTATGTTGGTGGGTCCTAAAAATGTATATAATGTGCGAAAGCATAGACTGAGTGATAGGTGTCGAAACCTTGAGTAGGGTCGCACCCTTAGGGATTCCTGTGATATCTTCCATAGACATCGAGTTCTCTTAAACTAGAGAATTCACATATTTCTAAACTATAACAAAGTTGTTTGCCATGATTTTTGTTCATGTCACTAAGATCTTCTCTATTATTTGTAGGTTCTAAGAACTTTCCCCCGAAGTGAAGTTATTGGAAGACGGTTTCCCATTTGTCATGTGCATGTAGATGATACAACTATTGAGGTCAGTTGGATATGTTTTTTGGCCTTTCAGTCATATCTTGTAAGATGAAAACACATGCCATTGCGTTCTCTACTCTTTCCCTTCATGCGTTGATATACTATTTTGTTCATCAGGTTTCAAGCTTTAGCACAGTTGGCAGGAAATTTGGAAGGAATTCACGCAATGTTATTAGAAAACCTTCTAATTGTGATGAAGCTGATTTTATTCGCTGGAAAAATTGCTTGAACAGGGATTTTACAATAAACGGGTAGGGATTTAACTGTTACTGAAAGGCGTAGAATCTTTTTTTTCCCTCCATAAAAATCTCAAGTGCTCCTGTTAGATCTACTTTTCGCTTTCTTTACTAAATCTACATACATATGCAGGTTGATGTTTGATCCTTTTGCAAGAGTAGTATATGATTACATGGGAGGACTTGAAGATATTAGAAGGGCTAAAGTGTGCATGTACCTCTTATCATTTCAGTTTTATAGGTTATCCTTCTTAGATATGCTAGAATGGTGTGCCTTTTCTCATTTATTACATACTTTTGCAGGTCCGTACTATCATTCCTGCTGGTACTTCTTTCATGGATGACTGCGGTAAGTTACATCTGTTTCTGACTGGTTTCCGGACTTCACCGGAATAGTGGCTGATTCGTGTTGCGTCCGTTCAACATTTGCAGCTCGTCTTCTACGGGGGGTGAGGATAGCAGCTCGCTTAGGATTCAGATTTGCTAAAGAAACAGCTTATTTTGTGAAAACTTTATCATCTTCGGTGCTAAGACTTGACAAGGTACATAACTTTTAGATTAGCCCCATCCATTACATAATCTTGTTGCGACTTCAAGTACCGTTTCTCTTGGCCCCTTTGGTGCAGGGAAGAATTCTCATGGAAATGAATTATATGCTGGCTTATGGATCTGCTGAAGCTTCTCTAAGATTATTATGGAAGTTCGGCCTTTTAGAAATTCTTCTACCCATACAAGTATGGTTCTTCCAAGTTCCGCCTCCACCCCACCTCTCTCTCTTTTCCCAATTATTGTGGCATGCATGATTTAGTTACAGTAAGCTTCTATCCCGATGACTATGCAGGCGGCATACTTAGTTTCTCAAGGTTTTCGAAGGCGTGATAAGAGATCTAACATGCTTCTGGTAAGTTGATTGCAGTTGCATATCATTATTATTCACTTAGTTGGCCAGACATGGTACTTGTGACCTTAAAATTGCCATTTTTGATTTTGTAATTTATAACTATGCAGACGGTTCTCGTTATTCTTGTAATCTGTCTTTATTGTTATGCTGCAGTTAAATAGATGATAAAGACAAATGTGACATCCCTCTTGTACTTATTGGTAACGACATTTTACGTTGGTCTTTTTTCAGTCTTTATTTTCGAGCCTGGATAACCTTGTGGCTCCTGATCGTCCTTGTCACTGTAGTTTATGGTAAGGAATTTCTATAAACTATTTGAGCATCATCTTTTTCTGATATATCTTTTATACTGCATATTACAATATGCTCGAATTTCACGTGTTTAGCTTTCTAAAAGAGATGTTTGTTTGCAGGATTGCCATTTTAGCATTTCACAAAGCGTTGGTAGACCAACCTAGGGATCCCCTGGTGGTTGCTGCATTCAGTATCGCTGTTTACAGTGGTGGATCTTTGTCCGATGCAGTCAAAATAGTGAGACGGATTAAACAACCTCATGAATCACGATTTTCTGAGGTTGAGGTGTCTTCCCTTCGGAGTTTTGAGTCCAACGATGGCCTTATTAATGAAGTCATGGATCTAGCTTCTTCTGTAAATGATGCTTTGAGGAAGATGGCAGATGAGCGTTTTATTTCCCAAGCCTTAATCGAATACCCACAAGCACCACAAACTGATATGGTGAGCGGAATTTTTCAATGCATGAATTCCTCGAAATATTCATCTTATAAACCGAGTTTTAGAGTGTTGTTCCACCATCCCCTCACCCCAGCAAGAAAAAGAATAAAAAATGGCGGGACACGCCTTACCTTCTACTAGGCGTTTATAGCTAGCTACAACGCGCCTTACCTTCCACTAGGGGTTTTATAACTAGCTACTACGCCTCTTATCTTCTACTAGGTACCTTCCACTAGGGGTTTTATAACTAGCTATGACGCATGGTTCGCGAGATGGTTTCTGAGATTCTACGTATGAATTTGCTTAGACCGATCATCTTTCTTGATGATTGTCTTGCTCAGCCAGCTTCTAACTAGTTGATTTTCATGTTATACAGGTGTTCATCTCGTCAGCATTGTCGCTCAAGATTCGTGCAATCTTTGGGTGTGTTCGGAAGAGCAAAGGAAAGAGCTATGTTCCAAAACAAGGTAGTAGGATTAACTATGAGTTTTTAGCAATGGGGAGAATACAAGAAATTAGAAAAGCTTTTGGTATAGTTGTTTTTGACACACTGTATCCAACTCATCTCAATCCAATTAACAACAATTCATGATTTTTCTACTTAGTCCTCAAAACAAGTTTTTAATTGATTTTTTTTTTCTTTTTTACGGAGAAAGTGTAATATTGTGCACCACTAATGCTCTGGATGATTAATGAAAGAAGTATGTTGATGTGCACATAAATCAAAATGGTTCTTGGGACTGCCTTCTCTGATGCCTTTTGGCTTTGATTTGAGGGCATGATTCTGTAGCAAACGCGACGGCATAGAAGACCATTGTTACATGGGTATTATGTGAGCAGCCACTTTGTGCAC
>JAOWBF010000015.1:11741856-11753317 GCA_028566175.1 Vinca major
AGATAAGGTCTAGAAATAGAAATCCGTAAATAGATATGGTATAGAAACAGCGGATTTCTCATTATAAAAATAATAAATAAATAGAGCATTTCCAGAGCATGAGAGACAGATATGGAGGGATCAAAATAAGAGCACGAATTGGTACTTTTTCTCTTTTTTTATTACCATCAACAATAATGCAAATATTAAATTTGAATCTTAGTTAGAAGTGCTACACTAATTACACTGATATTCTTTTTAATAGTTTCACCCTCATATTTATTTATTAATATATTAGTGTGAATAACTCGCAGCTCTAATGTAAAATATGATTTTGTTGCTCAATAAATTTTAACTGCCGCATTAAACTTTTTATTTCAGTCCGACTCTTATACGGAATAGGGATTATCATCTGGCCGTCGAATGAGATTTTTAACGAGTCAAATCTGAAGAGAGAAAAATTATGACTGAACTAAAAAATTAAAAAAAAATCTTTTTAAATCTGAACCGTTAAAAAATATAGCTATTTGTGAATGGTCATTTGACTGTAGTAGTATTGTCTTCTTTCCCGCCAAGGGGCCTGTGTGTGAGAGAGAGAGTGTGGACCCCTATGACACGTAGACAATAGGCACTGATAGCTGGAATCACTGTCTCGAGGCCGAAAGTGAACATCGAACCGTGTGCATTAAGGAAGGACTGGATGATCTACGCCGTTGGCTTTGTCCAGATGAAACTTGGACCATTGGATCCTGCTTTATGTAAAACAAAAATGTTGGTAATGTCCAATCTAAGTAGGGTGGGATTAGTAGTTTAGACTTCTTTTTCTTTCAATAATTACCTTCTTTTTTCCAATTTTCCCTAGGTGAATTGGATTGGATTTTATTTGAAATTTTAATATCTAATCAAGACGGGTTAAATTTTAAATGTAGCATGTAATCGGAGGATCAAACAATTCGATTACCCAAATTAATGTAGCATGATGCTGGCATCATGATTTGTTGATGTGAACAGTTCGACACTCTTACCACTTGAATGGGGTCGGAGTTTGAATTCTGCTCATGTATAGAGATGCCACTCTGGCATGCTTTTTCTAGGTTGTCAGTTGTGTAGTTGTTCTTGAACTGCTATCTCGACCCCAACGACCTAAATAAGTTCAAGACAGAATAAGTGCCTGCTAATGCACCTACCAAAGAACATGAGAAAATAGTTGCTTTCATGAAACCAAAGAAGAATGTAGAGTCGGCTTGGCACAAGAATTCTCAAACAAAAACACGATTCCGTTGTGATTCCAACTACAAGGTTACATTGCTGCAAAAACTTCCATTCCAACAGAAAAATATGAATGTACAAACACACACAAATACCCACTGCCCCCGCGGGATTGTCAGGTACAATATTCCCACCCGAAAGTTTCCCTAATTCACTCTTGGACAAATTTGCATTAACCAAAAGAATGAAACCCAAATGCGCGATGAACCTCGTATGGGAGGATATGATCAACTCTACAAGGAGATAATTACAGACACTGGAACCTCAAATATCTTAAAAATAAAACGCTAGATTATACGGCTTCAGAACATTTTTTCAAGACTGTCTATCGTCCATTTGAATCCGATAGCATAGCAAGAACCTCATTATCTTCAAATTTTGATTCTACTGCAAGCTCGTAAGGGGTTTTACCTTCCCCATTTATAGCGTGAGGATCAGCTCCTCTGCACATACATACAGAACCATGCATCATTCCGTCAACAACATACATTGTAAACGTGGTCGGTCAGCTTATTAACGCATAGACTATAATCACATACTATTGCACCAGATTTCCCTCGGTGAAAAGGTTTGGAAATAAAGAGTAAATACGATGTCAAATTCGAAATGTTCATCAACCAAATCGTTAGCCAAGATAAAAAGAAGAGTTATAGAAGATTACCTTGTAAGCAAAAATTTAGCAAATGCAGCTTTGCCTCTCAAAATACACCGGTGAAGTAGCATCTGGCCTCTTGCATCTACTGCATTTATGTTCGCTCCGTATTGCAAAAGAAGCTCCAGCATTCCAATGTCTGCTGTCTCACACGCAACATGAAGTAGGGAGCAACCATCAATGTCCTCTACTGTATGACCTTCGCTTGTACTCGCTATGTTACAGCTCGAGGATTTGGTCACAGAATGAGCCTCTGAGGTAGCCTGCTCTTGCAACAGCAGAACTTTGGCAAGGGTTAGAGAAGAATTACAGGTTGTTTGGTCATGAACAGCATTTACATCTGCATCAGAGCAGACAATGAGACGGTATACTGATTTCTTGTCATTTATTCGAACTGCCTCCCGAATCTGTTGTGCCACTGAATGACTATCCCTTAACTTCCGTACAAATATTTTATCTGCATACTGCAACATTAAGAAAATCTACTTAGCGAGCCAAAGAAAAAAAAAAGGAAAAGGATCTGTTAGAACATGTTAAAATTTGAATACCTTAGCATGGATAAATTTCTCTTTTTTTGAGATGGAATCACCGGGGCTTGGCTTGCTAATGTATGTTATTTGCAGTTTATCTGACTTGTAGAACCTTCATATGAATATAATGCTATTAATCAGAATAACTTCAACTAAAAAAAATTCAACTTTTAAGCAAATTGGAAAAATTGAGCAGGTAAATAAATTTCAGTTCGATAAGCTAAATATACCCAGTTGGACCAAGATCGAATTGAAAGCTGCCTCCAGACTGTAATAAATCCTCCCAAATGGAATTTGCAAAGGTATTGCCCAACGACTGAAACAAAGTCAAAACGGAAGGCTCCCATACTTTTACATCTAGAGTCAACGATCTCACCTTCAATAGTCAATGAACAAGCAAGAAATAGATCAATACATGTGTACAAACTATGTCATGCCAACTTGTAAGAATAATAAACGACTTTAACTAGTACTTTATCCACTGTAAGTTCAGAGCACAAATCTTAACGAAAGGAACTTCTTAACGAACTAAGTTTATTAAATAACAGACCCCCCCCCCCCCTCCCCCCCTTGAAGGAAGCATGTTTATAAGATCTATTTCATCACAAAGCTTCACAAGATATATATATATCTGATAAAAGAAAAAGGTACAAAGGATAAAAGGAAAGCAAATGCCAAGATCAAACTAGGTTGCTGTACGAGGCCGTACTCTAATATACCACATGGGGTCAGCTAATGCTCTCCTGGAATGAATCAAACCAAGCTGACGCTCATGAGCTAGCTAGATTTAACAGCCCACTAATATGCCAACCAAGATAAAAAGGGGTCAACAATGAAGACTCGCTTTCAAATCTAATTGCATACGTTTAAAGCACTCTCAATTAGATACATAGGCGTTCTAGGATATTTCCATCCTACCACTAACATATAAACATCACTTTGAGACGGATATAAGTGTGCAAGAAACTATATATTTATTCTGGTCTAGTAGGCAACATAGTCCCAAGCTTAAGAAAGAAGTCCCTTTAACATCGAGCAGATGCATTAAAGGCTACAAGAGAGTTTTGCCCAAATGAAAGAGTATACCTTGGATATGTGCACGCCGAGATTGCGATGAACACCTGAACACTCAATACAGACAAGAACCCCCAGATTTAAGGATGCCCAATCTGGTTCAGAGGAACCACAATCAGCGCATATATCATTTCCACAAACTTTCCGCAATACGTCTATTGGGTTCTCTCTTTTCACAACGGATCGTAGCTGTAGTGAATTCCTACTCGGTCGTTCTAGATGTGATGAGGCAAGCCTCTCAGCTGTGTAATCCTCAACTGCCGCATGATCAAAATCAGAACTCTCAAATGAACTACTCTCACTGCCAGAACGATGGTGGCCACTACCCATGGGACTAGCAGGCAAACACTGAAAATATAGCAATTGTTAGGATATGATAAGAAGCCACAAAAGAACAAACAATGATAGGTTACCCTCTCAGGAGCCTGCGAACTGAGCAACGAAGCAATGACTCCGGTTATTTTCTCAATCCAGTCCATTTGATCCAAGGCACTTTCTGCCTGCACCAAGCAAAAATGGAATATTGATCTTACATAAATAGGAACCACCAATAGGAATTCACTGGTGAATTAGGAAAACAAAGTCTGATAATCAAATTTAGATACTAGGAAATATCCTTACGTTCATACAAAATCAAGTAACTTTACCTGCAATGTGTAGTTCTTTGTTGGTGAAATAATTCTGAAGCAAAACCTCAGATCTGATTGATCAGCATCGACTTTTATTGTTGAAGTCAACAGATTCACAGTGTGATGAGCAACAGATTTCTCATCATGAACTCCGCCATGATAATGAGAAGAAAGCCACCGACTAAGTAAACCAGAACCAAGTTCAGAACTGTTCCTCTGACCAGAATGTTGACTGCTGGAGCCCTAACAATGTACATTGAATATTCATTGGAAAAGCCAAGTTCAAACATCTTCAGATAAAATGTATGATACTCGTGAATCCTAATTCGTTCCAGAATGTACTCACAGATGGCTTGCTGCTGCTTTGTTTACGATAATAATACAGCATTCCTCGACTATCAAGAACAAAAAACCTTCTTTTCCAATCACCTCTCAAGTTCGATGAACGCTTTGAGAGATAACCTTGTCTAATGGTTTGAACCTGAAAAGTTGTCAGGGTTACCAACTTCATTTGAACTAATAATAGATTACTATTGAGCAGAAGATTGTAATCTATAAACAATTTGAAGTGCTTCAAAGTTCTAACCTTTCCCCTTGAAGCAGATTGCATGACTGCATCAATCATCTTGTGAGAACTTCTACCAATGGTGTGTATACCATCTCCATTAGGCGATCCATTTGAACCATTTGATGACCACCTGCTTTCTCGGTCAACCTGTCTTTTGTAATCTTGCATTCTTTCATTTAGAGCAGCCTGCTCATAGTTTGTACGTTCTCGTGATTGTTGTGCATATGTCAACACCTAATGAAAAAATGTTATAGTTGGTAAGTATTTCTAGTCTAACAAGAAAAATATGGAATACAGATGTTGAAGTGTCCCAAGACATCAAACTGATTATATCTGTTGCAGACATCATGTGCCAGCCAAATATAGCTTGCCACCGGATTCCTTACTCGAGAATACCCTCCTCACCACCCACCCACACACACACACACACACACAGATGTGAACGTGTCCTGCTCTAGATTTTAAGTCGGACAAGACAACCTCAGAAGGTAAACATTAGTAATTATTGATGGCCTTATATTGTATATTTTCTCTTTGACCAGCACAAGGAGGTTCAGAGGGGGAAAAAAAAGATATCTTGAAGAGGTAGGCAGAATTTGACGAGAAAACTAGCCTGTATAGATATTTCTTAATATATCTGATCATTGGACATTAGAATTGATGTCCATTAAAGTGGAATGCTTATCTACTTATGTGAAAGAAAATCAACTTAGTTAGAAACTGAAACTGAAACTTCAAAGAAGTAAAAGAAAGACCTGGTTGATATATGGCTCCATCTGATGCAGTAGCTCATATCCCTACATGCAGAGAAGTTTCACATACAAAGTTTAAAAGTAATGTTAGATCAAAACCAAATAAAATAATAGAGTGAGAAATTACCAACCTGTTTGAAGTAACGAAGATGAGCATCCATTGTACCACTAACTGCTTCCAAGAATTCAAACCTCTTTTTTGCTTCAACAGTTGATAGAGTGGTTACCTGGTCGTTTGGCATTTAATAACAAAGAACCAGATATTGTTAGAATGATACAACCACTCCCAAAATCAGAACTCTAACGAAATTCTAGTGATGGTTAATAAAGCAAACTACACTTACGAGATTGAAGCGAGCCTGCTCAAAAGTGGACCTTGCATTATGAAGTTCCTGAATATATTCATTGAAGATGGTATTAGCGTCTCAAGCACGAATAATTTGTACAATAGGTAATGTTTCATAACTTTCATTTGCACATGGTTGAGTTTATTTCTTCATGTTCTGAGTGCAACCATACCTCCTCCAAAAGAGCAGCCACGTCACTCTTTGTACCTTTCCTCAGTGATAGAAACTTCTCGCGAGCCTGTAGCAAGGAATCACTGTTGATTAGCGATAGAGATTAGCAAACTAACTCTCATCCAGCTCATAACTTTTGAAGCAATATTTGAGCATTCAGTTATCTTAAGCAAAAGCTGGAGTTATAAGCTGACATTTGATTTTGGATCAGTTTAAAATTAAAAACCAAATTGTCCTTATATGCTCTCAAGCCTTAGAGGCAAACATGTATTCAAACAGCAAAGAGTTAAATCACCTGATCATAAAGAAGGGTCGCCTTGTCAAAGCGCTTCCGTGCTTCCTACATTTGAATAAACATAACCAAGCAAAATTTTGAGAAACAATTGCATATAGAATGAATTATCAAAATCTAGCTAGAACCCAAAATGAAACAGAAGAAATCAACTTGTCTTCTCAAATCTCACATGTAGCCTGTGAGTTGGCCAATCAAAATGTTCATCCCAAGGATATAAGCAGTCGGAAGAACAACTGTGTGTATGCATGTATTGTCATTTGACTTTTGAAAGGGGATTGAGGGAAGAAGGGAGGAAGAGAGGGAGTGGCGTTTGAAAATGAAATGCTCCACTATTATTCATCCATCCGTAATAAGTTCCCATAAATCGAACAAGAAGTACTTAGTACCTTGACATCATGTAAATCTATATTAACAAACTGCAGCATTCGATCATTTAGAATGTGTTCAACCTGAAAGTATGAAGCAAAACACAAGAGAGTGAATCAGTCCCAAAGAAACAAGCATGGATTACCAAAATTCTCTGTTTTCTTGATTCCCTTCAATTTGTCTCTCCACCCAGGAGCTTGGAATAAGAAAAAATAAAAGGCAAGAGTAAATCACAAGGATATTCAGATGCACATATTGATACCATCTTCCAATATGAGCAATAACGGATCATGATACTTAAACTGAAATTAACCCAATAACAAGGGATGAAGAATCTTGAGTTCATCGACGTCGGTTATGAATCTTTGGTTTATCCCCTTAGATTAAAACATTTGGACAAAATATAAATATAAGAGCCAAAAGGACAAAAACAGAGACTGGGAGTGGAAAAGAAGAATCAAAAACTGAAAGTACTCAAAGTATCAAACTCCACATAGAAGTAACATTTCCTTTTTCCCCTGGGCCCTGACAAAAATGTAGAAGTAACAATAACACAAGTATATATAACTCTATATAAAGAAAAATATTACCCTAAATTATTATGGACGAACGAAACAAAGACGTTATTCACAATTCTTGTTTGCACTTAAGAATGTAAACGACTTTCAAATGTCCTTAGATCAGAAATTTTCTTAAAGCAATCACAAGGAGAAGTCCAACAAATTCCATTGCATACAGAACTACCTGAGACCGAAGAACTTCCTTGTATGTACCAATCTCCCTTAATGCGATAGTGAATTTTGTCATAACAGGGCCTGCAAGTATGAGAAATTTCAGTGAACGTATCAACATTACAGATATTTGCAGAAACCTAACATATACAGGCATTCTAAAAATAGAGAAACAGTTGCTTCGTCGAAAGGCTGCAATAAGACTAAATTATATCCGCTTATTCACTGAATCTTCTTTTACATTTTTCTATTTTTTCACAGAAAACAGAGGAGAGTTGGAAATTAGTCATGTAAAGAAAGTCCTTTCATGTTTCATATAGTAGCAAAAGTAAACAAAATTATATACCAATAACAAGAAAAAACCTAACTGCAACTAGGTTCATCTAATCAATTATCATAAAAGGAATGAGAAACGGTTCTCAAATTATCACAGAGAGACAAAATAATTAAACTGCATTCGTTCGAAAGCATGAAATAATGAAATCAAAGTTTTAAAACCCGAAAGAGCCCAACTATCGAATGAGGTAAGGAGCTATGCAGAATCATATGGATCATGCATGCGAACATTTATATTTATCAGAGAAAATCAATATCGGATAAGAATAATATGTGGGGTACCTCCAAAAGCAACACTGATGGGATCATTATGTCCCCCACCGAAAGTTTCTAGGGCACTTGCAAAAGCAATATCTCCATCATATCCTTCTCCAAGTCCTTCACTGTGAATTCAAAGAAAAAAGTTAGTCGAAAGATAAAGGGTTATTGGATCAATTCAGATGTCTTTTTTCCCTCCACTCCAAATGATTTATGATAATGATTGTCATGCTAACCCCACAGTTAGAACAAGTTAAAGGTGATGCAAAATTACTACACCCTAAATAGAACTTGGGTCTGATATTGTTGCAATAGTAACAAAAAATGATTGATCTATTATTTGTCTAAATTCCAATACCTTCAATTAGGTCCCCCACAATGCCTAAACCAATTTAAAGAAGAAAAACATTATCTCACCAAAAGTAAAGCAGCAAGTTTGAAGCATCTTGGAAAAGTTAACAAACATAGAGCTTGATTTGATTAAGCAGGCAAAAGCTGAAAGAGAGGAGAAAAAGAACTAGTGTACTCACGTGTATTTTCGACATCCTTTATAGAATTTCAAACACCGTTCCCCCAAAGATTCAGCACTTTCCTCCAAGGATTGCATCTAATCCATATGACATAAGAAGAAGGAAAAAGAAACAATTACTCAGAAACTATCACATTGATGGATATATAATAAGGCTCTAGAACATAATGAAAGTCGAGCAGAACACATGAATAAACTAAAAGAAAGATGACTAAGACAGATTTGTCGTAACAAAATATACTTTGCATTTCCAGAGACCAAGGAAACAAAAGACCAATTGATCGAAAGATGGCAAAATTTATGCATGTCAGTTAATTAGGTTCCAAAGCATCAAGTGTGAAAAGTTCAGGACAAAGTGTCCCTCTTATGTACTGAACAATGACCATACATTAAGTCATTAATTTCAATTTTTGGACTTACAAAACATATAATTACCATTACTACACGGAAAGGGGAAAAATTCATTTCCTTTTAGGAAGCATGTAGAAGCTCAAACAACTGATTAATTGTTCTCAATAGTCTTCGGAATTTGAGGGGCCAATTTTGGCCAATTTGTTACAAACTCTAAAGCCAAGATAGACAAATTTGTAACAAAGTATTTGCATCTATTGATTCAAAACTCAAAAAAGGGGTATTTCTTAAGCAGGTTCAGCTAAAATTTGAATACCCATGATCCTGAATCTAACAATAGAAATGAGGAGGCTTTCCACTAAATTATCAGGAATTCGACTAGCATTTTACATTGTAAAAATCAATATATAATTTGCAAAATAAAGTATTAAGCTTGAAAATTGCAGAATTGAGCGGCTAAAAAGTAGAAGAAAAAAATTTGACCTGCTTACGGAACATAGGGGAGTCATCGAGCTTGGTGAAATGCATGGTTTGCAGCTAAACACCAAAAATTCCTTTGCCTGCCTCCTCCTCCTCCTAGTATTTGTTTATCCCAACAAGTTCAAGTAATTCTTGATCAAACATTACACTCTTGTCCTTAGAAAGATCTCCCAATTTCGCTACTCCGATCTCAAATTAGTAATCAAGAAAAGGAAAAAAAAAAATAGGGGCAACAGGGCACCACCCACCTATACAGAAATACTGGTATTATAGTAATAAAGAGAAGATCTTTGGAATGAGTAAATAAGGAAAGTGTAAAAGTGAAGTGATTAATGATGTTGGTTCAGAACCCCAGAAGCCAGCAAATAAACACCTCTCTGAGGAACCCTAGAAGATCAAGAGACATTTGGATTAAAACCCAGAGAAAAAAAAAAAGAAAAGAAAAAAGGGTTCTTGGGAATCCAATTGAATGAGTGAATGAACAATTTCAATTAACTTATGCTTAAAAGAGACAAAGATTAAATCTTTTTATGATTTTTGATTAAGGGCTAATCAAATTTGAAGTGGATTCATAGGAAATCAGTACACAGTGGTTTTACTGGACACAATCAATCAACAAACTATAAATGTTGACAACAATGTAAGCATTTAATGAAGAGAGAGACACTTTTATTAAAGACAACTCCTTTAATCACTACTTAGCAACCAAAAAAAAACTCCTTTAATCACCACTTTCTCAATTTTTCCAATTTATCCTAATTTTTTACTCATGTTCCGAAATTATTGTTCCCTGGGATTAAGAAAAAATTGTAGATATACAATTTGTGACAAATTAAAAAATAAATGTGAAGAAATAATTTGAGACGGAGAGAATTCTCATTATTTTTTCTATTTTCACATAAGAGATACAAGTTGACAGCGCAACTCTTAATTTTTGTATTCCATTTTTTTTTGTGTAAATATTTTATTATTATTCAAACTCGAATCTTTATCTTCTCAAAAAATACTATATAATACTTTTTCCGGCCCGTTTGTGTAAATACTTCACAAAAATCATAGAGTTTGAAGCATTCAAAAAAAAAAAAAAAAATCCACTCACGGTGTAATTTGAGATCTTGATTCAAGAATTAGAGAAATGGAGAGATCCATACGGTAATATAGCAAACAAGAATAATTTGGTAAGATTCAACACAAATGTAGGAGCAAAGGTAATTTATAATTTTATATGATTTAATTTTTTTTTTGAATTCCATATGATTTAATCTTGATATCTCCTTACATCGTGTATATATATTGTTATATATGATATACTATATAATCTTGAATAAAAGACGGAAAAAATCATAGATATCAATGGTATAATTTGTGAAATGTTTGACTTACACATTCACTTCAGAAAAAAAAAACCTTAAAACTTATTTTTTTTTTCTTGATGCAATTGATTTGAACATTTTCTTTTGGTTCAGAATTATATTTTTTGGAATCAGAATTATCATCACAATTTTTCGTATAATGAGTATTTTTTTTGAGTTTCTTTTATCTTTTATTATTATGATTATTATTATCAAATTTTAATGTAATTGAATGTAATAATAATAATGTGTAACAGATCAACATGAATAGTCTGATGATTGAGCATGATTAGTATTGTAGTGGCATTATTTTTGCATGATTTATTGTATATTGAACGATTACTCCTGAAGTAGTAATTGTATAAATTAATAACTTTAAATGTTCTTGAAGAACATCGTATAATATTCCCGAAGAATATTATTTATTCATGAAGAAAATTATGTATAATGTAATTTTATATATCATTGCATATGTAATTATATCCGTTTTATATAGTGAAGTCAATTGATATTTAATTTTATTTATTTATTATTATTATTGTCTAGAATCTTAAAAGAAAAATCAATATTCCTGAAGAATATTGCACGATTACTCCTGAAGTAGTAATTATATAAATTATTAAATATTAAATGTTCTTGAAGAACATCATCTAATATTCCTGAAGAATATTATTTATTTCTGAAGAAAATATTATTACTAAAAAAAATTAATTAATTATTCCAGAAGAATATTATTATTCATTAATTATTTACTCCAGAAGAGTATATTGTAATTTAAAATTACTTGAGTAA
>JAOWBF010000015.1:11774031-11786840 GCA_028566175.1 Vinca major
CTTAATAGGTTATATTGTTGTTGTTGTATTAAAAGGAGGAGCATAATTTATAAGAGAGACCAGAATGTCCTGCAAATGACTCGTTGGTGTGTGATTAATCTCGATTCATCAAAGTGGTTATGCAAAAAGGATTTATTTGATCAATGATTCTCCCTTCATAAATCTCTCCTTTTGAACTTAGTATTGAACAGTTTGTGCAAACGATCTCACCAATTATATAGACATTATCCTAAAAATAAGGTCCAACATTTGAAGGGTGTCTTTCTAGATTATACCCACAAAGGCCAGACAGGGCTCTTAGTTCAAAGTAAATTTACCTGTTGGTTCAAAGAGACTGTCATCAATTAAATTTACAAGGGGAATAGGTATTTCTTCTTGACCACCAGAGATATCCATGGAAACCAGCCTGCAGAAATACTCATTTGATTTATGAATGGATGTAGAATGCGAGGATTACGTAATTTTTTTTGTCATTGCCAGGTGCGAGGATGATGAAATTAACATGGCTATTGTTTACTATTGACAATCTTACCCAGGTGATGTGCAAGGAGCACTAGGGGAATGTTTCTCATCGAGATAAACCTGCAAAAACAATTGTGGAAAGTAAAAAGATAAATTCCAAATATGTAGCTACCATTTATGGACTTCTCATGAACAAGGACCCATGCCCCTTGCACAAAAAAGAGCAAACTGGTCAATCTTTTCCAGTAGCCTTTTTGACCATTTAATTGAGAAGCATTATTTTTCTTATACAACCTAAGTTTCTCGTAATTAAACAAGCGGAATAAAGCTTTTGCATTAAGACCAGAAAGTAGGAAAATTGAGAATCTGATTCCAGGAAGTAGGAAAATTGAGAACCTGATTCATCGACAGCTTGAACTGTCCTTCAACCCGTCTCAATCGAGTCTTATAGGCAATACAACCAGATTTATCTTTATGGGCACAACGCTCAATGACCTAAATAAAAAGCCAAATTGATTAGATGAAAATCTTTACATGTGCTTAGTTTATTTTGAATTTTAAGGGTTTTATGCTTCCAAAATCCAAAATGAAAGGATGAGCTCCACATAGAAGCAAATGTTCACACCTTCGGCAGCACAGATCTATTGGGACACCAAAAGGCAGATTATCACAATGTTACAGTTTGGTTTGTGAAGGAAGGAGAGCGGGGACAAATACTTCACTGGAGGGAAGTATTTTCTTTTCCCTTGTTCTTATTTCGTATGATGGGAAGAGGAGAGAGAACAGTTTCCTTAATTTTATTTTTTATCCCTCATTCCTCTATTAGTTAATTTGTTAAGCTAAATAATTATATGAATATTTACAAAAGTGCCTTTTATTTCCTCCAAATCCTTTTCCTCTCCCAAGTCCCAACCCCTCCACTTTCGGACGGATGGTGATGTGAAGAGCTCCTCTCCTTATTTACTTCCTCCCAGTTTCCATCCTGAACAAATGACATAAATGGCTCATTTACTTTCTACATTTTCTTACCCTCCCTTGTTACTTCCATATTTCACCTCACCTAAAGAATGCCTAATACTGCAAAAAATAAAAATAAAAATAAAAAAGTCCATGTATCTTTCACTTTTTAAGGAAATGGAATAATATGCCCCCTTAAATGTAAGTGCTTTAGGTGCATTTATTGGCAAAGGATAGGTCTGTCTCCCTTCCATCCCCGCCCATACCCCCAATTATTGGGGACTTAATGGGTTATTAATGGGTTATGCTATTGTTGTTGTTGTTGTAAAAGTAAGTGCTGTCAGTTGCATAAACTGTCCTTATCAAACAATGCACACTGCATCGACATTGCGAAAAGGAAGAAAGCAGAGAAACGTGTGATCAGAATAACAAAGAATCAGACAGGAACTGTAAACATACATAAAAATCTAAAGTTCATAAGCAGTTCTGCACTGAGAATAAGATGTATACCTTGTACAAGCCATCATATGTATAAACTTTATTGAAGTAACTACTGCTGGATTTATGCCCTCGGACAATTCTAATAGGAATTGATTGATCAAGATTGTTCTGCAACCAAGCAAAAAGAATTAAAATCAAAGATCAGTGACAACAACTCAAAAATACTCACGCAACAATAAATGTTTTCTTTGAGCCTCTTCGCTCAATGGGTGATGAGAAAAAGAAAACTAATTAGATGGCCTTATTAGAGTAATTTTAAGATATTCCAATAACGAAAAGTGTGTTTCAGCCATCATGGCTATCATCTATCAGAGAGCCATCATGGCTATCAGAAGACCAGAAACATACTTAACATCACATCAAGGATCTTATGTTGCCACTAACAAGTTGATCCATTCATGGTCTTCTAGTAAAGATATCTAATGAATTTTGATTATTGAGCTTCAATATGCATGAGAAGGCACTGGCATCTAAAACACTACTACAATAGTCTTTATACTAAGATTTAAATGTTACAGAATTTAAAGTAATTGCCTTGAATCATAATATTTTCAAGAAATTTGTAAATATTAATTTTATCGTAGATATTCACTGCCGAGTAAATGACTCAATAAACAAACTACGACTTGATTGCGCTTTACCTTGAATTGACAGAGAAGAATAAAGGCCTGATTTTGAAGTTACAAGGGGAACTAGAAAGGTGATGCCAGGTAACTATTAGTGGTCTTCAGTTTGCACATCAGGAAATTGTGATAATGGATCAATATAGAATGCCTAAGCAGCAATTATTTCATTAAATGAAGTTTTCACTATGTAGCATATTTCTGGAGTTGTAAGAAAAACAAACCGACTTGAAAAATCAATATAGCTTCCTCTCTCTAAGAATAATATCAATGCACTCACCTTAAGTGAGTGATTGCCATAACGCGTGGTTGGATTCTGCAGTTGAAGTGGCTTAACTGTCTGGTTATTTCCACATAGAGTAGTATAAATAATATCATCTGAATTAAGTTCATTATGCCCATCCTCAACAGACAACACAATTGCCACGGCAAGAGGAAAGGTGTAATCTTTGTACTCCTGGAATTTTGCCACGAATTATGGTATAAGATATTGATACGGAATAAGTAATGAATAACCTATCTAAAAGAATTTATGGTGACCACAGGGAAAGATTAGGGAGAAGTAGGAATAAATAACTTGAACACATTATAATTACATCAGACCAACCAAACATAAGAATGACAAGACCACTCAGATAGACTTTAGAAGTATAATCAGAAAATGATGCATTATGGAAAAGAAGTTCTATCAAGATCAATAGAAAAGCGCTTCACTTGCTAAGTATTGACCGCGAAGCAAAAACAGAAAATTAGCAAGCATCTGTAATAAGTTTGTTAAATGATGCTTTATCACAAGGAAATTATATCAATACCAGGACAAAGTTTACTCTTACAATCATTAATCTCAAAAGCATAAAACTGGTAATTAGAAAGATCAATCCAGAGTCTTATTTCACTCTTAGCATGCCATCGTTCATAGGACCTCTAAAAGCATTGGTCAGAAGAATTTTGAAATCAAGTTACTTAACTACAAGCAGTAACTAAAATAGCATTTAATAGAAGAACATATATCTACCATCCCTATAGAACTCACTATTCATGCATTCTGCCTTTCAATGCACCAATATCCATTATGTTTTAGCTCACTATCCAACTGATTAACATTGGTTCTACATGGGGCACCATAAATTTCACAGCCATTAGTATGGTGCTCTATTAAGCATTATATCTATTCAAACCCCCAAGATGAAGATATAACTTCACCCAAAAAAAAATTTCGCTTGCATTCATACGCTATGTTGATCAAAATGGAAACCCTTCATTTTGAAAATTAAACTTAGAGATTCAAATATTAATTTGTACTCTCCCTTAGTTTCTCGTCCTCCTCAGAATTACCGACTTTACTACGATGAATAACAGTTTGTGTCAGCTAGAAACAACAACCAACTAACTAAAGCAAGAAGTGATTATGTATTGTGGTTAGATAGCCTGTTTTGGCTAATGAACTAAGAAAATACAATAGAGAACAGCTGAAACACACATAATGGTTTCAATAACTTCATCAACCGTACATCAACAAAAATATTCAATCCAATACCATTTCACCGTAAGCTTTTCCCATGTAATCAATATCGTGGAGCCAGTCATGATGAAAACCCAAAGCAACCATTTCAGCTCGTGAATGAAACTGATAACCAACATCAATACCTGTACCAGTAAGGTAAAAGATGAAAATAGACTTCTGAAAAAAAATGAAAAATGACTATTTCAACCAAGAAGCTATTAGATATCATCCCCCGTCCCAGCTTTCTTATATGGAATTGAAGTCTACACTGAAATGACTAGCAAAGACCGTTGTGAGAATCTTCCGGGACAAAATACTTAAATAAATCAAATACCAGAAACAAACAAATAACAATGGTCAAGTAAACGATACCATAGCAGATTAATAAACGAAGTTTAGAATTCAATACCAGGAAGATGACCAAAGCGTTTCCTAGGGTACATTATTGCATCAGTTGCATACATCTACAAACAAGGAGAAAGAAGAATCAGTAAACAATGAATATGTGTAGTTCCGTTGTCATTTAGCAATTATCGGACTCACTGCAGTTTTCAAGTAATGCATCATCGTCTACCATGAAGGTTAATTAAACTGTGTTAATATTCATTATGAGCTCTACAAAAAAGTCAAAATGGTGTAGAATATAATTATTCTCATGCAAGCACAACATCCTATTCAGGTCAATCAATTTAATAGCTATATGTCTACCTAGAATATAATTAATATGCGGTGAGGAAAATCATGTATGCTAGATAAAAAAAACTACAGTGCTTTCCAAGTACATTAACAAGCTCTGTTAGAAGCTGGAGAACTACTCACCTTGGACAGAGCCTTTATGTCAAGTTGCATGGATGCCTTGACACGCTTCTCAACAGAATTGCTCTCTCGCTGTGCAGTATAGAGGAAATAACTTAAATTATTATTTCTTTTTAAAAAAGGCATAATATACCGTTAAAAATTCAGTGCATATACCAGTAATTAAGACTTGAGTTCCTATCAATAATATAAAACTTATCAGTGTACTCCGACACATCATGCTGCATCAAGTGCTAACTTTTCTGTCTTCATCGAGCAACTTAAATAAATATAGTATTTGGCTGAATGGCCATCGACCTTCCTGCCAGGTAGCCTTCTTGGACGAAGAAGAAGGGCGGCTTCTTTGATTTAGATTCTTGCCAGCCCTTACTTTCCTGGTAAACATCTGCTCCAGGTTTCTTAACCCAATCTAGTAAAAAAGACTTTCCTATAGTAAACTTTGATAAATCATCTTTCAGATTTTTACCTTTTTATATTCATCATAACTGATCCACTCTTAGGCAACAATGCCAACTATTGATTTAAAGGCCATTATTATATCTAAGTTTTATATTTCATTCAATTAACTTTTTTGTATCTAAACTTATCTGCTACTTTTTTTTTTTTGCAGACTTCTCGTTCTCATGCAAGACAAAAGTTTTGCTACACCCCCACCTCACCAAAACTATATAAACTGCAAAGACCAGCAACAAAAAGAACAATACTCACATGGAAGCAAATAAATATGCACATTAAATGCATATAAATATCATAGATATAGCAAAATAAGAAGTTTATATAAGGCATACTAGGACAAAAATAGAAGGAAACTTTTTTTTCAAATAAAACTGGATTACTGCTAGACAAGCAAATACCTAGTATAAAAGAGGATATTAATCATGTTTTCCAGTAAGCACCGAAAATCGGTAGGTACAAAACTTACTTTATGTTTTAAATCTTCAGAATTTCCCTGAATGTCATCCTCCTCTTTCTCGTGTATCTTCTGTTTTTCCTTGAGGAAAACACAGCAACTTCAGGATAACAGTTTCTTGTCAAACCATGAAAGTAAGAAATACTATGAGATAAAATCACAACAGAACCATATGATATGATAACCTAATCTTGTGTGGACCAAGATAATGTATACAATTAGGACAGGAAAAGATGAAATGTGACTATATGAGAAACGATGCAAAAGCTACTAGGAAGCCAGTGGGATTTATGCTATAACGAGAGAGCATTAAGCTGGCGAAGCTAATATAGAAGCGAGAAGAGATCATTTCTTTGTATGCCAAAATTTAAAACAAGTTCGTGCTAATTAAATAGGAAAACTGCTGCTTCATTGACTAATTACCACAAACAATATGTTTATACTAAGATTCAGTCTAAAGTGGAATAGTTGATTCCTCTAAGCGTATGAAACTTCCAACTTTTCAAAGCAAGGAAAACATCCGTCTCAACCTATCTTATACTTGCCAAAGTCCCTAAACTGTAACTTCAACACACAATTTTTATCTCAAGGTTGAAAGAAACCATGATAAGCATACAATATTCTACAAGCCTTTTTAAGTTATGAATAAATAGATATGATTAGTTAATTCTTCTTCCGAGTTGTATGGTATATTTCAAAAATATATATATTGATCACCTGAACATATTGAAGGTAAAGCCTGCTGAAAGTTCTTATTGTCTCTTTCACAGTTGCATAGGCACTCTTTCTTCCAGCACCACTAGACAACGAACTACACCTTGTGATCAACCGTTTGTTATTGTTCGCCTCTAAGTCAATATCCCGGCCATCACTACCACCTTCAATGCTACTTAAAATTGAATTACTTGCATCCCCTCGTTTAGCTGCATATATTTTTTCGGTGTTCCCATTTCGCAAAACTTTTTTCAGTTTAAAAGAATTAAATTCATATCTTAATTCTACATCTACCAGACTTTTATCATCATCACTCAACACCATATCTTCATTATGTCTCATTATTTGATGGATCTTATTATCATAATTTACAACACAATTAATCTGTTTTTCCTGTTGTGCCGTCGTTTTCAAGGAAGTTGCATAAGAAGGTATTTTATGGTTGTTTAACTCCATCCTGCAAGTCTATCTTCCGTGCAAAAGACTCTTCAAGAAACCTCTCTAGCAATAGACTTCATTAGAATTCCTCAATCTGTCAGAGATCAGCCAGAATCTATTCAAACAAAGCCAAATTAATAAAAATAGAAAGTTTAGGAATACTTCTATCATGGACCCCTCCACGTCATGAAAGAGACCTTTCTTCATATTTTGTTTTTAATTCAATTGTGAATTATGAACTACAACGTCCATTAACAGGGTTGTCCGAAGTTTTGTGCAAATAGAACAACAACTATACACGTGAATGTGCTAAAATTCAGGACTTTAGTGGAATTTGAAATGCAGGAACTAGAAAAAACTGGGGGAAGCTCAATTAAACACAGAGACTATAATTTTACGGATTTTAACTCAGATTTTCGGTGTGATTAAACAGATTGGTAGTAAAATTCAGCAGAAAACATTTGAAGAATTGTTTCGCCTTTTGATAAAGAACAATCAGGAAAAATAAGTGATCATTGAAACTCCAATCAAAACAGCTGAAAAACAAACACTAACAAATGCAGATAAGTAAGAGGAATTGAAATTATAAAGAGCTTCGTGTCAGAACCTACCCCACCATGAAAGGGCGGCTCCGAGAACTGTCACTATTGAAACTCTTTCTTCTCCTCTTCTTCACCCGCTAGTTGGCTGTACTTATATATACGTCGTTGCTGTACGAGGTTATCTTCTTTTCTTTTTTTAAATTAAAGAAGTGAGTAGGTGCTATTAATATATTTATGGAAAATTCTGATATTGATCAGGTCCATATGTATTTTGTGGTTCATAATTAACCGTTTATGTAGAATGGTTTTTCTCCTCATTATGGAGTGACGTAGTCATTTTTGAACTACAAGTTGTAATTCATCCAATTTATATCAGAATTATCCTATACATATAGCGTCATTTATAAACACGTGCTTATATGATCTTTACTATTCATATTAAAAATACATTGTACGCCTACAAATACTATTTGTGAAACAATGACTATTATTATATAAAATTATTTTTAATTCGTAACGTCATATTAAAAAAATTTAACGGCTCAAATTTATAAGCACCGTACTTAAAAAGGAAATCTTTAAGCATTGTAGCCAAATTGGATAAAAATTGCTGCCTATGATAATTTGGTCCAAACAAGGATTAGTATACGAGAATGTGATATTAGGGTTGAAAATTGCTGAACACGCTCATAAAACTACTCACGAAACGATAAATTTATTATTGTATAGGACGTATTTTAATTTAAGACGTCAAATTAAACAATTTCACCATTTGAATAATCACCGTACTTTAAAAAAACTTTAAGCATTGTAGATAAATTGGATAAAGATTGCTGGCTATGGTAATTTGGTCCAAATTAGGAATGTTGTATATGAGAAGTGGGATAAGTGGGTCTGAAAATTAATTATCTACTTTTATTAAGGAAACACAAATTAGGAATATTTTCAAACTAGGTATATTAACCGTATATACAATAAAATCTCTATACCGTAATACTTTCGAGATCTGAAAAAAATATTACTATAAAGAGGTTATTCTTACATAGAGGCCTACATATAAAAAATTATAATTTAAAAAAAAAAAAAACCTCGAATTGTGTTTCTTCATATTTTAAAAACATGAACTTAAATATATATATACAAGATTTATGAGTTAAAAAAAAAGTGTTTGTACATTACAACTTTATATAAATATTTCATATTATTTAAGCTCAATGTAATATAGTCAAGTATTTCAGAATATTTTATAAAAATATATAAATATATTTAAAATTTAATATTATTTTATTACAATATGGAGGTAAATTTCTTAAGGATGATCTAAAAAAAATATAAAATATTACAATGTAGAGTTTATTATTATTTTTAATTGGTCTCGAGTTTGACCATAATTTTTTATTAATATAAAGAAGTTATTCTTATATAGGGTATTACTGTGTAGAGGTTTTATTGTACTCACAACAGGTAGATTTCTAATGGTTTGTAAATTGTATGGTAGTATATACACATGAATTTATTACTTATATACACTATTTAATATATTTTTGGTTTACCATATATATTATAATGTATACTAATTAATCATATAAGTTCATTTTATACTACTATACTACAAGCACTATTTTGCGTGCTTTCAAAGTGTACCTATCTACTACAATACTTGTGTACAAACTATACTAACGGGCCCTAAATGCATGTTTATACACTATCACTGTAAATTATTAGTACCTTTTTGAAAGTATATATTCTATGTATATGATACAATAATCTAAAAATTCACCCCCCCCAAAAAAAATACAATAATCTAAAATTCATGGTCCATGCATCTTATTATAAATTCATTATCTAAATTGGACATAATACCATTTATATTCACTAAAAGAACAATGCCATGCATATGATACTTTTATTTTATTTTATACATGCATATGATACTTGAAATTTTGACTATCAAAGTTGTGTCCCAAGCTCAATCAAAATGGCTCAACAGTTGGAGCACATCAAGAGAGCTCAAAGGAGCACAACAGCAGGCAAGCAGAACAAAGGAAGTTGTGTCCCAAGCTCAATCAAAATGAGAGCTCAAAGAAGCACAACAACAGACAAGATAGAAACAAAGATCAGCCATCAAAGCTATCTATTGTATCATCCAGGTGCACCAGCAACATAGGAGAAAATATTGAGCTGGCACATGAATCTTCTAGAAGGAAGAAGCAGGTGATTGGAGCACCTAAACCGCGTAGGAAAGCAGTTATAACTGTTTTTCCCGCCCAGCTGCAAGTGGACACAAACTGTGCAAGATAGCACAAAATATCTTCAAATAAGGAGCAAGATAGCATTGTAAATTAACTTAATTAGTACATTTCAGTCTTGTACTTAGAGTTTTAGATTTCTATAAATAGCAAGATGTAAATCAATTTCATTGATTCAATAAAAAAATACAGAAAATCTCTCCAAAACTTTCATTTGCAATATGGTATCAGAGCTTTAGTCTTGAAAGTTTTTCTCGATTTCTCCTTTTGATTGTTGATCAGTTTATCTTGTATTTTTTCTGAAAATTCTTTTTCTCTCTTGTTAACTGATCATACTGATATAGCAACTAATACCAATGAAAACACCAATCATCTATACCTTCATCCAAGTGAAAATCCCTCAGCTGTTTTGGTTCCTAAGCTGTTAACAGGAAACAATTATAATTCCTGGAGCAGATCAATGAGGATTGCTTTAATATCAAAGAACAAACTAGGATTTGTTGATGGAACTATTGCTAAACCTGAATCTGGCAGTTGAACCTCTTCTGCCTGGGAACAGTGCAACAACATGACAATGAGCTGGATCCTTAATTTTGTTTCTACATCTATAGCACAAAGTGTGCTTTGGATTGATACTGCTGCAGGAGTCTGGAAGGATCTGAGTGATAGGTTTTCAAATGGAGACCAATTTAGACTTTCAGACCTATTGGAAGAACTACAAGGACATCTTACTGTGAGTGCGTGTGTTACTCAATTGAGAATAGTATGGGATGAATTAAGTATTCTGAGACATGCTCTTGTGGTGCTCTTCATGAAATTCAGAAATATATGGAATCTGATTATGTAATCAGATTCCTAAAAGGATTAAATGATTCTTATACATCTGTTAAGTCACAAATTCTTCTCACTAGTCCTTTACCTTCTATCAATAAGGTTTTCTCTATGATTGTGCAAGAAGAAAGGCAAGTAAATTACACTAGTGATCATCCTAATGCTAATTCTGAGTATGGAAATAAGAGTATTGGAAAAGAAGGATCAGGTAGCATTGCTTTATATAGCTCAGCCAATACTAATTACAAGAGGAATTTTAATTTTCAAAACAAGAACACAGGAGGATCAGGAGTACAAAAGAATTTCTTATGCTCATATTGTGGAAAGAATGGGAATACCATTGACAGATGTTATAAGAAGTATGGCTTTCCACCAAACTTCAAAGGACCAGTGGGATCACAAATGAACTCTAACTTTGGAAAAGGAAGAGCTATGCAAGGATCGGAACTTATGCAGGTAACAACATTAATAATTCTGTAAATGCTGTGACTAATGCTAGTAATCCTGTATTTACTAAGGAACAGTATCAAGAATTAGTCAAAATGTTACAACCACAACAGCCTGCTCAAGCACAAACAAGCAACAGAGAAATAAATGAAGGTAGTACTGCCTATGCCTTATCTGCAAATTTTGAACAGGCTAAGGATGATGCAGGTACTTGTACTCAATTAAATTCTAATGTATGGGTAGTTGATTCAGGAGCAACAGACCACATTTCTTGCACCTTAGAACAATTTTCTTCTTATATTCCTGTTAAATCTTCCTATGTTAACCTTCCTGATGGTAACAAAGTTCTTGTTACACATAAAGGCACAGTACATCTTTGTCCTTCTTTGATTCTGCATGATGTGCTTTTTGTGCCAAATTTTAGTTTCAACCTTATTTCAGTTAGTCAAATGATTGCTAAATCCAAAGTTCTTGCCTCTTTTGTTCCTAATGGTTGTGTTCTTCAGGCTTTGCAGAGCTTGAAGAAGATTGGTATAGCTAAACTTGTCAGTGGACTCTACTATCTTGACAAAAATTCATTGACAGACTCTACTTCTGTTGCCTTACAAGTTTCTACTATTTCTACCTTAAATAAATGTAGTGATACTCTTTTATAGCACTACAGACTTGGTCATTGTTCTATTCCTAGACTCAAGATTGTTAAGAGGTTGTCCTCTAATGTAGTTTTACCTGAAGATTCATATTGTCCTATTTGTCCTTTGGCAAAACAAAGGAAAACATCCTTTGTAGAAAGAAATAATTCTGCAACTTCAGCTTTTCAACATGTACATATTGACATTTGGGGACCATTGAAAGTTGCTACTGTCTATGGACATCATTACTTCCTCACTATTATAGATGAATATACTAGACATTGTTGGATTTTTCTGATGAAACAAAAATCTGAGACTAGAGTTCTTATTCAGTCTTTTTGTCAGTATGTTCAAAATCAGTTTAACACCTCCATAAAGATTATCAGAACAGATAATGGCCAAGAATTCTTCATGCCTCAGTTCTTCTCATCTAAGGCATAATCCACCAAACTACTTGTGTAGAAACTCCTGAACAAAATGGCCTTGTAGAGAGAAAGCATCAGCATATTCTGAATATAGCTAGAAGCTTAAAAATTCAATCCTCTCTTCCTCTTTCATACTGGAATTACTTTGTCTTACATGTAGTAAGATTGATCAATGCTACTCCCACACCTATTCTAAATGACAAAACACCTCATGAAATGCTATACAAAAAGGCTCCTGATTATAATAGTCTCAAAGTGTTTGGATGCTTGGCTTTTGCCTGCACCATTCAGCAAGGAAGAACCAAACTTGATAATAGGAGTTTGAGGTGTGTCTATTTAGGTTTTCCAGTATCTAACAAAGGTCATTTACTTCTAGACATTTCTTCCAGAAGAATTTTTACTTCAAGGAATGTACAATTTCATGAAACCTTATTTCCTTATTCTGAGTATTCCAAAAACACTCTTGTTCCTTCTAATCCTATCCATGATACCTTTCAAAAGGCCACTGTCATACATCCAACTGACAGTAGCATAAACAATGATACTGAAAATGATCCTAATGTCTCTTCTTTTATATCTCATTCTCCTAGGAGATCTAGCAGGATCAAATGTACTCCTGCTTATCTTCAAGATTTTGTTTACAAACCTATTCCTTACAGTTCACCACATCATATATCTCATGTTGTTTCTCTTTCTCAGCTCTCTGAATCAAACTCCAAATACATTATGAGTTTAAATGTGACACATGAACCTAAGTC
>JAOWBF010000015.1:11794492-11805593 GCA_028566175.1 Vinca major
TAATCTGACAAACCTTTTTTTCCTGCTGATGTTATTAAATTCTGTCTTGCCTTTGCATAGGTTTAAAAGTAGATGAATCATTTCAAGGAGCAGGTGTTGCTTCATCACCCCTTGAGAAACAGATGGCACTGGATTCTCATATGCCTAAGCCTTCTGGACTAGCTGATCCTTATCTCAGGCGAGACCTAAGATCTAATCCTTTCATGGAGAAGCATGTGACTGGAGTAGCGGGTCCAGCCAGTCGCTCCTTACCCAGATCTCTTGATCACGATTTGGGTGCAAGATCTAATTTCAGTTTGGAGCCATCTTATTTTATGGAAGGAAACAAGTTGAGTTTAATGGGTGCTCAAGGGGAGAATGGCCTCTTTTCAAGCTCATTGTCGGAACTATTCAGTAGAAAATGTATGCTCTTTTGCTGCCCAATTAATTGTTGATGTCTGGTGGCTACTTATTTTTTTGTGTAACGTATATTGGTTTTATTAAAGCTGAACTTCTCTTTGCAGTGAGACTGTCATCATCAAATAATCTTCCGTTTGGTCATTCTGTTGGTGCTGCGGCCTCTCACTATGAGGAAGAGGAACCATTTGAGTCCCTTGAAGAACTTGAAGCTCAAACCATTGGAAATCTTCTCCCTGATGATGATGACCTGCTTTCTGGGGTGACTGATGGGATAAACTATGTCAATCCACCCAACGTAGATGGTATAGAAGACTTGGATGTGTTTAGCAGTATCGGGGGAATGGACTTGGGGGATGATGGTTTGCCATCAACACAAATTAATTCCAACGGTCAGTTGGGGCTTTCAGTTGGAGGTGAACACCCTTTTGGAGAACACCCATCTAGGACACTCTTTGTGAGAAATATAAATAGCAATGTTGAGGATGCTGAATTACGAACTCTTTTTGAGGTGAGCAGCTTAAGTTCTAGTTATCTTCCTCTTTTACTTTTGTACTGCTTTGGAGTCTGAACAATATTAGTCCTTATATACAAATCCTTGATGCAGCAATTCGGAGATATCCGCACTCTGTATACAGCTTGCAAGCATCGGGGTTTTGTGATGATATCATACTATGATATAAGAGCAGCCAGATATGCTATGAAAGCCCTCCAGAATAAGCCGTTGAGGCGTAGGAAGCTTGACATACATTTTTCAATACCAAAGGTGTACTAACTTTCTTTCTTTTGTCACGGTGTTATGTTGTCAAATTTATCATCTATCATGATTAGTTTTCTGTTATCTTTTTGGTGTGGAATAACCCCCTGCCGCTCACATTTTTCTAGGACAATCCGTCAGAGAAAGATATTAATCAGGGAACTCTTGTGGTTTTTAACCTTGACTCATCTGTTTCGAATGAAGAACTCCGTCAAAATTTTGGTGTTTATGGAGAGATTAAGGAGGTTAGATTTTATGCCATCAAAGCATCATATACACATCGTTGATAATATATAACTTTACTTTTCTTGTTTCTGGAGTGCAGATTCGTGAGACACCACATAGAAGTCATCACAAATTTATTGAATTTTATGACGTTAGAGCTGCAGAAGCTGCTCTTCGTGCTTTGAACAGAAGTGACATTGCAGGGAAGCGGATTAAACTTGAACCAAGTCGACCGGGTGGCGCTAGACGGTTCTTTTTGTTCTTTTTCCCCCTCTTTTGAAATTTATTCCTCTTCTTTTATTTGTTTGTTTGTGTTTTGTGTTTTTTTCCTGGGTGAAGGGAAGGGGTTCATTGTGATCCAACCTTTATATGCTTAGCCTAGTATAGGGAAGAAATCTATTAGTAGGAACGGATTGAGAATAAATATTGACATTGATATCATTTTCTTCTGAACTTCTGAAAGTTGATCTCGGGTGACATTTGCCATTGTAGATCAATGCAGCCATTTACTTCGGAATTGGAAGACGAATGTGGTATTTTCCTGCAACAAACTAGTCCCCCAAGTAGTGTAACAACTGGAGTTTCAGGTATCTCTAGTTTCCATCAGATCTACTGTTCATCTTCTTTAAGTTTTGAAGAAAACAGTATGCTTATCTTGCCTTATAATGATAACAGGAACAATTCCGCACGGTGGGATTACATCGAGTATGGACAATGGAACCATCTTTGGGTCACACTCTGCCAATGGAACCACCATAACTCCACTCTTCAATGGTGGCTTTCATCACGGGATATCTTCTAGTGTTCCTAACAGCTTACCTTCACTTACAAGGGTGAGATCCACTGGCAATCAGTCCACTGTTAGTGAGTCTGGGCCATCACAGGGTGAAATGAAGTTCGATTCCCATAGCATAGCAAGTTTGCATCCTCATTCACTTTCAGATTATCATGATAGGCTTGTTAATGGGACTTCTAGCAATTCTTCAGGTCACATGGCTTCTAGTATTAGTGCAAGAGCATCAGAAATCATTGAGAACCTTAAACTCAATGAAGGTGGTAAGTATACTTGTATATTTCATGTTTTGTCACTTACTAGCTGGTCAAACTAACAGGGAAACTTTATGTGAGCCTGTATTACAAGTACCATATGGTTTAGGATGTCAATGAGTTCCGGTATACATTTATGAGGAAGCAGCCTCTAACATACGATGTATATCATGAATTTCATGCTTTAACTTGTTTTTTCTCTCATTTCAGTCTTTGCCTCTGGCAATGGGAGCTGTCCACCTCCTGGACGTCATTATATGTGGAGTAACACGCACCATCCTCAACCTCAAAGCATGATATGGCAAAACTCACCTTCCTTTATTAACGGGATTTGCACTGCTCACCCCCAACAAATGCATGTGGTACCCGGAGCACCAAACCAATTGCTGAATCCACATATACCAATAAGCAATCACCATGTTGGATCTGCACCATCAGCGAATCATTCGATTTGGGATAGACAACATTCTTATGCTGGGGAATCTCCAGATGCTTCGGTTTTCCACCATGGTTCTCTTGGAAATATCAGGAGTTTGGGTAGTTCACCACATCCATTGGAATTTGTTCCCCATAATATGTTTCCTGGTGCTAGAGGAAACTGTATGGACCTGACAATGCCTTCAAAAAGTGTTGAATTCAACTCACATCCTCAGCGCCTAATGTTTCCGGCAAGAGGTCAAATGATGCCTATGATGAACGTGTTTGAGTCTCCAAATGAAAGGACTCGAAACCGTAGTAGGAATGAAAGTAGTTCGAGTCAGCCCGACAATAAAAAACAATTTGAACTTGACTTGGACCGAATTATGCGAGGAGAAGATAAACGGACGACACTTATGATAAAGAACATTCCTAACAAGTACGTAGCTACTACTACTAAAGCTTTTTAAGAAAACAAAAAAAAAATAATTCTGCACCTGTTTCTTGAGGTGTAGTGAGAGCACTAATTATTTAGTTTTGGGAGCTAAAAGCTAATCACGCGATACTAATTTTTTTTAAATGGATACTCTCTGTTAAGCTTGACATAGAGTGTGGTATAAATGATCATCTCAGAAGGTTTATGCAATTGAAGACTGATCAGATAGTGGCTGATCCTTTTACATGTGGTTTCAACTGCAGGTACACGTCAAAGATGCTTTTGGCTGCCATTGATGAACGACATCGTGGGACATATGATTTTATCTACTTACCCATTGATTTCAAGGCAAGTGCACTTTTTCTCATACGGTGGATAATCCAATTTTCTTAGCTTTGTTTCTTGGCTTTGCTTAATGGCGGTTCTATTTATATCCATTTTCTTGCAGAACAAATGCAATGTGGGCTATGCTTTCATCAATATGACTGATCCATCCTTAATCGTCCCATTTTATCAGGTATTGCATATCATATTAATACCTTTTTTCTTCCAATCTTTTGCTTTTAGTAAGTTGGACTAGAAAGTGCAAATCGACTCCTTATGGCAGGCATTCAACGGAAAGAAGTGGGAAAAATTTAATAGTGAAAAGGTAGCCTCTCTGGCGTATGCTCGCATACAGGGAAAATCTGCTCTCATTGCCCACTTCCAGAATTCGAGCTTGATGAATGAAGACAAGCGGTGCCGTCCCATACTCTTCCATACTGATGGCCCTAATGCTGGTGATCAGGTATAATTAGTGGCATCTCTTTTAGGACTAGCTGTTGTGCTCCCTTAGGTTAAAGGATTGAGTCGCTCTTGAAGTTCCTCTACTGGTATGGGGTAGAGGTGTAGCAAGTTTCTGATGATGGGTGCCTGTTGAATATTCAACTTAATTTGTCACTGGCAATATTTGGCATGACCAGAATGTGTGTTGTACCCCCCCCAACTAACTACTTGTCCGTTATGTTGAAAATCTTTATCTGCAGGTGCCTTTTCCCATGGGTGTTAATGTTCGACCCAGACCTGAAAAAAATAGAGCAAGCAGCGGCGAGGACAGCATACAAGACTACTCACAGATTTTGTCAAATGGGGAGATACCTTTCAATGGAGAAGAGACTTCAGGTTCTGTCAAGGACACTGATTCGAACTAAGCTGCCGCTAGCTTTATGTCCCTACTAACTTTGTAGGATTCGAGTGTCTTGCAATAGAACCACCCAAATTTTACTAATATGTATGAGGGTGGTTAATGAAGAGGCAGGTAAAGAAGAAAAAAGACTTCTACTTTTAATTTGTGTTCTTCAAAAACTCCTCAAATAGAAGTAATGCTTTGCTGGAAGTAGTACAATTGGCTTATTTTAATACTGAGTCTATCGGAAAGGAGCAATTATTGGAGCTTTGAAATTTTGGATATCGAGGATCTTAATTCGATGTAGCTATGTATAGTGAGTTCTGGAGCGATAGCAGGACATCATTTGCTGCACAGAGTAAGGCTTATCTTGGAATTTTGCTTTCTGCTGCTCCATTTTGGCTTGGAGAAATCAGAGAGCATTTGGAAGCAGTTTTGACATGTTAAGTCGTCGAGTTCGTCTTGTATCATTAACGGAGCTTCTATGGGTTTACCATGGCCGTCTCCTTTGTTCATAATCTGTGCTTTGTGTTGATTCTTATGTGTAACGTTGACACGACAAATTATTGAAGATTACCATTTCTTGGATTTGAAAACTGTGGTGTTCTTTTTGTAGTCATTAACAACTGAATGTTTTTCCAGGGCTATTCATTTTCTCGTCTCTCTAGTCTTCTTCAAGTAAAAGGCCATTCCTAAGGGGCAAAATTGTCCCTTTTTCAGTGTCAAAAAAGAATGCAACTCTCATGTTCATAGTTTCCTCGTGCAGATGCATCTAAATTGAAAATCCTTCATGGTTTAACTAGGAGTGCCCCATAATGGTAACCCGACTAGTCCAGTAAGAATCTATAAGGCATTTTGACCGATCTGATAAAATTAAAACTACTGAATGATAAGCCTCTCAGTTCTTGGTACTGATTGAAACAAGACCTCATTGGTACATTTAAACTGCTTCATTACAGGAAATAGACATCGAATTGACAACAATATGCATTCACAAAGCTAGGAGTTTAAAGCATTCTAGAGCTGCTTTTGTTTCTTGAATTTATATTTCAGTTGCGATTAAACTAGCGGTATAATCCAAATCCTACTAATCTAAGACCAAAAGCAGTGTTACTAATCATTTGAAGAAATAAACTGGTATTGTGTAAAAATCATTTGAAAACAACATGTATCTGGTTTTTGCATGAGAAACCAAGGACCGCTAAACATAAAGAGGCCTTGGGCATTTTGTTCCAACAGCAAGCCCCATTAATCATTTTGTTCCAACAGCAAGCCCCCTTAATCATTCAAGGAAAATCAAGTCACTTGGGGTATAGAATGTCATAATGCTCTGGCCGGTATAGCAAGGTAATGAATGGATCTACTACCTCAGAAGCACCGCAGCTATTACTACCGGCGACTGGAGTAAAATCATGATAATTTACACTGACAATGCCGTTATCACAGGAACTGCGGTCGAGATATACAACTCGAACTGCAACCCCCAGAGATATACAACTCGGATAGTGCAGTAATATGGACGCGGTCACTCTCCTCACCCATTGGTTCCACAGCCATCTGGCAAAACAAGTACACAAAGCAGAAGAGTAAGTAGAGTTTCATGCAGAGATCTTTCTTGAAACTTTGAGAAAACAAATCTAAATCCCAGGCTATAAGGCTCTATTACAACCCAACCCATGAATGTATATCCACAAAGAAAGAACTAGCATCACATGTGCCAAGATCTGCCAGATGTTTATAGTAGAATTAGGCAACCTAAAATTACATGAATAGAAGTGTTATAAACAAGAAATATGTCTACAAACGAACCAGCTCCACTGAGTCACTTGCTAAACCTTGAATAAAAGGTTCAAAAGACTGTTTCCGTATTTCACCAGAGGTAACAAATTTTAAGAACATCACAACTAAACAAGGAGCAGCATTGAGATACAGAAAAAGCAAATGAATTAGATTTAAATGTGTTCAACATTGACACCCACCATAGTCAGATACTGACTGATCCCGACTTCTCTTTACAAGTTCTTCATGACTGCAACACGAAGTCAAAAAAGTTCCCTTTTAATGTTTGTTTACACACAAAAAGGTAAAACTGAACAAGAAAAGAGCACCACCTTGTACGTCAAGCTTCATTTACCAATAAATATGTGAAGCTCAAAAAAACAAATAAGGCATTAACCTTATTGAAGCCTCACTCCCCTGAATAACACTTTCGAGCTGCTCAAGGAATAGCTGCAAAGCTGCAGAAACATTTTAGAACCTCCAGCATCATGGAACTTCCAAGAAACCATGCAACAAAATAAGAAATCAGATACACATGATGGTAAACCAGATACGCATAATTCCACCTTATGAATAAATGACCCTAGTACCACGGTAACCTCATCCAAAATGAGATCTATGTGCTAGTGAACACACCAAGGAAATTGGTGTTTGTGCTGAACAAATTTCATTCGTTGAATAAGTGGAGCTGAAAGGTGACAAACCAGACTCTTCAACAAGATTTAATCATAGATTGAATGGAACATGCAAATTTTATCATGAATCATCTACTAGAATCTGACAATACAACACATAAGAATTATGCACCGAAATATACCATTCTCAAACACACAAGGTAATACTCCCATCACATTTTCCTGAATCAGGAGATAATCTTTCATTTTGACTAATTAATATAAGTTTTGCACCAATTACATGTCACAAAATGACATTGCAAGAATTGTGCAGAGCCTGCAGACAAAATAGAGTTTCAACAATCTTAGCTTTCACCCAGAAAAGGTCCTGTCTGGTAGCTCCAAAATAACACTAAATATTATTTGCATGTTCCCAAAAGACATTTTCTTTTCTCAAAATGCTCCTTCCTCCTGTCTCTGCATCTGCCTAACCCGCAGGGGGCTAAACCTGAGCTGAGGCAGTCAACAAAGAACAAACATCATCAGCAACTGTGTCTTCAGCTATTTTACTTTGTTTCTTCACACCAGCATCTGAACCATCTACAGAATCACCAGCTCTCTTGCGCTTTTGGGATTTGCCATTGGTTAAAGGTTTCCCCAAATCACCTTTTGTATCCTTAACATCCTCCAGACCTCCAGAATTTATATCACAATTCTCTTTATCTTCAGCAAGCATTTCAGAATTTTCATCATTCTCATCAGCCTTATCTTTCAACTCTTCCTCTCCTGCAAGCATGTCTGAATTTCCGTCATTCTCATCAGCCTCATCTTTCAACTCCGATCCTGAATCTGCTGCATCCTCGGTCTTAGTTTCTGTTTGAGACTCTAAATTCTCTTTCTCAATTTCACGTTGTAGCGATTCAATGACATTCATCACCTCCCGGTTGACCTGGCAGAAAAGAAATTCTTGATGAGTAGACATGACCATTGGACAAGATAATAATTCAGTTTAAAGCCAGAGTTATTAAAGCACCACATGGAAACACAAAACAACTAGTGTATACCTGTGGATTCTGAACAAAGTCAGTTATGTCATGATTTTTACAGGATGGGCATTTCATAACTGCCTTCTGGGTACGTAAAGTCCGTCTGCCTTCGCATGTCCTCTGTCTTGTGAAGGATTGACCTTCAAATGCACCTTTCAAGCACTCCTTACAAAAATTGTGACCACATGGTGTAGAAACAGGCTGAGCCATCACTCCCCGACAAATAAGGCAGCTAAACTCTGCAAATTTGTTCAATATCTCAACATTTTGGCATAGTAACGTTCAAAAAATCAGGCAAATTCAACTAAAACACGGATACGTAGATGGAGTTCCTCAGACCACCCAGATGCACCATTCAAGGGATTTAAATGAGAAACCCACCTTTCAAAAGCCTTTCTTTGACAGAAAATGTTTTGACACGTTTCACTCTTCTGCTTCCATCATTCGATTCACCAACTTGAATCCTACTCTCTGGTGGAGGTTTTTTCCAGAACCAACCTTTCTCCTTCTGCACGACAAAGATCAAAGTCTACATGAACCCACAGACCAATCATAACTACTGATAAAGCACTGGAAATGGAACGACCAAGGAACTTGCAAAAATAGGATAACCATAAAACAAAAAATGGAGCAGACAAACATGCAAAGACAGATCAGCCACATATTAAACACAGCAATAGACATACTTAAGGAGAAGGAACAAAACATGACCAGTTACTCACCTCATAGTCCCATGCTGGAGTTCCCTTTCTCTCAGTGACATTTTTTGCACCCTTCAACTCCTTAATTTCAGGCAGAGACCTCGGGATATCCCCATGAGTGTCACTGTAGATTTTTACAGATGAGAGTAAACAAAAACATTCACATGAAACGGATTAAGTGGTTGAACAAACAGATAGCAAACCTTGTCCATGGGGCAGGCTCATTATCACAACGCACAAATAAGTATCGGCAAACCAAGAAACCCTACAAGTGAATAATATCAGGCAATAGGTTCAGGAAGAATCCGGTAAAGTATCAATACTTGAAAGGAGACTCTTACTTGTATTCCAACTTTTCTCCAACATTTCTCAATCCTGTAAATACCATCATATCTTACACCTTTCTCAGGTGCATAAGAGGAACGCTTCTCCTTATGTGACCTATTCAATTAGAAAAAGGATGATTATTAGGCAAGAAAGAATGTGGCTACCAGAGGAATGGTTCTGATAAGTTCATGTGTGAGAATTTCTCAAGAACACACACCACAAGTGCACACTATCCCCTCTTTTATATCATATTTTCTTGATCACTTACACAGAACATACAATCTGCGAATACTATTGCATACATTGAGAACTACTAATAAAAGCTCACCTCACAACTCGAACAGGATAGCCTTTGAGACAGCTGATCCGTAATGATTCATTCTGCTTCTCAAACTTCTGGTCAAATGATTGTTCCTTATTTGTCCTTTTATTGCCACTGAGGTCTCTTCCACCACTATCCACGCCAAAAAAAAAAAAAAAACAAGCAGTAACAAAAGGATGAACAACAAAAATGTATTGTGAGCTTTGAAAGGTTAAAGAACACAGAACTCATATGTAGTACAAAAATCACATGAACGAGATATGGTTGAGAGCTAATGGAACAATTAATATACCTTCCAGTGTAGAGAAACCATTCACCGTGGTCTTCATCGTCTTCATAGCCTCCAGAAAGTGCAACAGACTGAGCTCCATGTTCAGATTGTCCTGAAATTCCAGCAACATGAGGAAAGTGCGCACCCCACTGCCGGCATTCCATTCTATCCTCCCAAGTTTCTCCAACCAACACCCCTTGTTTTCTTTCTGGATCATTTTCTGGTGGAATTGGTCCAAAATGATCAAGAGGAATGGTGACAAAGATCTTTCCACTACAAGCATTGGCTTTTCCAGTCTTTTTTGCTCGCTCAGTAGTGAACGCCTTGTCAGGTCGATTTTGATTGTGAATGAACAGGATTGCCTTTGATGGCCCTCCAGAAGAACCAGTTCTTAACATATTGGCTGTTCGAATGGCAATGACAAGTGCAGAATTGATTCTGGGCTCCTTAGCCATCTTGGATGGAATTGGTTGGCGGCAAAGTGGACAGTCGTGCTTCTGCTGACCAACTGATTTTTGGAAGCACTTCAAGCAAAAATTGTGGCCACATGGTGTCTAAAAGAAGAATTAAATGGTATTCAATACAATTAACATTCTTGAACCCTAAACATATCAAGGGAAACAATGCTTCTTATTTAGTAACAAAGCCTCGAGCAGTGTTTCTGATGTTGATATATCATTAGAAGGTTTCCATCATAAATGACACTAAACATAAAGTAAGCAAATGTTTGTCAAGTCAAACTCGGGAACCATACAATCTGTATAAAACACACCACCACTAATATCCACATCAACAAGAAGAAATGCTCAAAAAACGTGATGGGGAAACCCCAACAAAAAGATTTAAATCATCTGATAAAATAAATTGCAACTTCCGCAAACATTTATATTCAAGTTCTTCACAAGAGAGAACATACATTCCAGAGATTACACTAGTTTAGACACCACAAAGTAAATGTGGATGAGAAAATGATCATAGATGTTTCTAATAACAAGTACTTCAGTAAGAGGAAAATTTGCAAATACTTATTTTAAGCACATCTAGAGCGGTAAACAATAACTTCTCGTCAAAAAATTTACTTTAGTACGATACAAGGTATAAATGGCACTCTAAACAGAACAGGTAATAATCTAAGACAAAACCATCCTGTCTTAAACGAAATCACTTTATGCTAACAAATTAGTCTAGTCAATCCGAGACGATTAAAGCCATTAAAAACATTTCGAGTCAAATCTAAAATTAATTTTCACGCTCTGGCAAGTGGCGATTCTAGCATCGCGACCATAAATTCTCAGCAAAGACCCTCTAAACAGAATAGGCAGGCATCTAAGCATGGGCGAAGACAAGGGCGGGGGCGTTCCAAGATTTTTAAAAATACTATTATTTATTGAAATTTTTTGTATATTTTGGAAAATTTTAGAAGTTTTTCCCCAAGAATTTTTTTTGCCATTTTTATTGGCACAAGTCCTACATGTAGTTTCGCCCAAACACCAAAATTATGGCTTCGTCCCTGCATCTAGGACGAAACAATCAAGGATTAAACGACACCGCTTTCTCGATCAAACCAGTCTAATCGAAGAATCCGAGAGGACTAAAGA
>JAOWBF010000015.1:11877162-11890266 GCA_028566175.1 Vinca major
TTTTAGGAGAGAGAGGATTTCTAGAACCGTTAAGCCATTTAACAGAAAAAATTCATGTTTTTAACAGAATGACCAATTTGGTTGTCCGTAAATAAAAAAGGGATGAAAAAAATATAAAATAGCTAAAAAGGATAAAATTAGCCAGACGAAAATATGTGAAGGACCCAATTAAAAATTAATTCGACGACATGAGAATGCAAAATAGATTTCAAGTTGTTGGCTAGTTAGGCTTCAAAACCTGCAGCAAGCTCAAACTATGAAAAAAAGGGAGTTTCAGAGCGATTCGGATGATACTGTTATATAATAGTATTTGTGACACTTTAATTAGGAAAAAATTCATTCATATACTATAAACTAAAATGAATCAAGTCTAAAAATATTTGAATATATGTAAGAAATAAAAATATTATAATTAGAAATGTGACAGATATACGTATGGTCTCAAAAAGCAATTAATTTACATCACCTTTGTCGAATTTCATGGTAGGATTTTGCTAAATTATAAAGTTTCAACAAATTAATAATTTATAATGGAGTATTAAGGTAATGTTTTGTCAACTATTATTATGATTTGTTACAAATATAACGATGTTTGCAAAAAAAATGTTGCTTTAAATTACTCTTTTTTAAATTTAAGCGACGTTTAAAAAAAATATTTTACAAAAACTGTTTTTGTTGTAGTGTGTGAGTTACTGGTATATAAGCAGCTCGTAGTTTAACTTCTCCACTAATTCTGAAAACGAGAGACGTTGTTAACCCTTAGATTGGAACTCAACCTCTTTCTATTTTCCTTTGCTGCAAAACACCTTAATATTTAGGCTAACAGACTAGTGATGTAATAGGATTTGTAAGTGACGTGAGAAACACCCAAAGGCGTGCATGGAAGCGTGTGATTAGGTTTTCATATTGAATTGCAATCAAAATAAATGCATGGCTTCTTCCAACTTGTCTTTTAACTCAACTCTTGTCCTTATATATGGATTAATTCTGTTGTGGACCAGGTCTACCAAGTGGTCATGAATCACTTGGTCCACATTCAGCCACATCACAGTTTTGATTAAAATAATAAAAACATGTGGGGCCTTATGAGATTTTTTTACCTCTTTTGTGGCTGATTCTGGACCAAGTGGTCCATGTCCCCACTGGTAGGCCAGGTCTATATCAGAATTTTCCTTATATATGGCGGCAGAGAGAGTGATTATAATAAAAAGATTTTTTTTTTTATGGAAAAAAGTTTGGGTGAGTTCGACTTCGATCACCACTACGGGTTAGGACAGGTCTTAGGGATCATAGGTCGAGTTTTGAAGAAATTTCGAATTTACGTAATCTTATTTTTATTGTTTATAAAGGGACTATTTTCACTATTCGAACTCATAATCTAACATATAGTAAGTAAATACTAGCAAATGAATACTTGATCACTCTCTGGATACGGGATAATTTGAAGCTTTAGCAGCTTCTCAACAGGAGAATAATTATGAAAACTTTACTCATGTCCACTCACGTAAAAAGAAAGTAAAAAGGACTCCTCTTGAACATTATATAGAGATTAAATATAAATTTTTTAAGAGACGTTAGTTTAATTATCCTCTATGGAATTTCTAATAGTCTACAAGGATTTCATTGTTCGAAGTAATAGTGAATTTGTTTCCATCTTATATTAAATGTAAGGTTTAGTCCTCACTGTGTATATTTTTCTTGATCTTCAATAAAGTAAATTAAGTTTTAAAAAATAAAAGTAAATACTTGTTTATTATGTCAAGCACGAACTTCAGAGAGAGATTATAAAATTATATTTAGAGGGTAGTAACTCTACTTACTGCTTTTGTAGTATACTGAAAACAAATTGATATTGAGGATTAAGTTGTTATATATCTCAATGTTTACGAGTGTTTAATTTGTTCGGTGAATATTGATTTTCGTAAAAATCACTTGTGGTGGTAGAATTTAGTGTAAAAGAGCATTATGAATTAGATCTTCTCCACTATCACATTACGAATCAATTGCAAACTAAGATAGAATTAATTATTACGTTGCCAGTGAACACCGGTGCACGCGCTCGGGATGAACAAAAAAGCAAATTGATATTATGAGAATGAAAAAGAAAGAGATGGGAATTTGGAGCGTGAGATGATGCTTTCTTCATCAGAAAATTTGATTTTGGAGGCTCCTCTCTTCTTTCTGAATCTGTCATTACTCATATCAGTGTGTGTTGAGAGCTGCAGCTGTCCAACCTCTACCCCTCAAAGCTCGTACATTTTATTGTCAGAGCTCCATCATTGTCTCAATAATCGGAAGGAAAACTTATCACTTGGTAAAGATTTGGCATGTATTTACAAAAGTTAAGTGTTCAATTTCGCTATCGACATTATGACGTATTGATATATGATCTATAAATATCCTTATAAACGACATATAATCCCTAAAACCTACCCTGACCTGTTGTAGTGATCGAAGTCAAATACACCCAAACTTTTTTAAACAAAAAAAAAATATATCATTAAAAAATTATTTATTCTCATTTTATGTCACGTTCTCTATTTAATAAATAAAAAATTATCATTATTAAATTTCCTTTAGGATTACATTATTTCTTTTAGATTATATTTTTTATTGATGAGAAAGATAATAGAACAAATAATGAAGATAGATGATTCTTACTGCATAATGAGCATCAAAGAAAGATATAAGGATCATGTGCGGAACATTTGCTTTTATTTTTACGTGGAAAACATTTGTATAATGTTGAATATATTGAGTTGACGATTGTCAAAAAAACAAATAATAATTGTTCAAAAAATAAATAATACAAATAACAACTAATTAAAAAAAATTAGTCGTGAAATTAATTCATCTGTCAGATGCACAAATATTTTGTGCGTACGAATATGATACTTGTTATTCACGGCTTGAATGAGAAAGAGACTATAGAAGAAAGGATAAAGGGATACAGAAATAAGAAACAAGTTGCAAGTTACGGAAAATAGACCAAAGATTAGTCCTGATATACAATTTTGTTCAACTATTTATATTCAAAATAGCTATTTTCAATTCCGGTTATTGTATAATTTAATTCGACGGCCAAAAATTTATTCCGTAGTGTTAAGAGAATTGTAATCTCCAAAACTTAACCATGCTCCTGATATACGGTAAAAAATCGTTTGTCTCTTTATGTATCTTCACAAATAGATATTTACCACGTGCATATTTTTACTCTGCGGGTTTCACTATTTTTTTTTAAGTTATAATTTTTTAATTAAAAATTTAATACATGTTATTTTTTTATTGGTGAAAAAAAGTAAAGGGATACCGAATGATGACAGAGAATTCATATTCTTTTTCTTGTGAAACTAGCATACTAATTAAGGGGTTAAAACAATTTCTCACATCTGGTCGGGCCGCTGAATTACCTTAATTTACATCATCTAAATTTTTTATCGGACTGGAGAGTAGGGCATGTGAGTGTGGATAATGTCTTTTTTGTTCACAAGCATGCTAATTATAGGAACGAAGATAGAGGGTGCGGGAGAGGGCAATCGCCCTCCCAAGATTTTCAAAAACACTAATAGGTATAGTAAATTTTATATGTATTTTGAAATATTTTATCAATTTTGTTTCTCAAATTTTTTTTTACTATTTTTATATGTAATTCGATATATTTTTGTAATTTCACTCCGCAATGTCGAATTTTTAACTGCGTCCTTGGCAATTTTTAATGAAAAGCATGTCTCAGTATTGTAAGTACTGTTATAAAAATTTCAAATGTCAACAAAAAAGAAACAGAAAAGAAAACACATGTTTTTTTTTTAATTTATTAATGTTGTCAACGAGTGGTGGCCTTCTGGGGATTAAAAGACGCCAACCATTTCACTTTTCCTTTTTGGACCACACCAAGAAGCCAGCAGAGAAAGAAATCAATTAAACATATCCAATCACTATCACAATTATAAAAACTTAATTTCTTAATTTGAATCCTTTACCTCGGTTAGCATGCTCCTAAATACTTAACTCTTCCAAAACACATGTATTTTTTTTTATCGGTATTAATTATCTATCAACTCCAACACTTATACCATTCGAGGACGTCATGCAAATCTCAACATGTGAAGTATATGATTAATCGAATATCAATCGTTTATAAAAGGATTAGACTAGTGTATTGATGACAATAAGGTGTCGCACATTTAGTTACTATTTTTCTCACTTTCTATTTTTCAGGGTTTACTCAAGATAAAATCGAGAGCTTGAATTATGTTTGATGCAACTTCATATTACTTTATTTGGCAGAGATTTCTGCATAGATCTCACAAGATCAGCTAATTCAAGTGCTTAAAATACTAGAATAAAAAAGAAGTCTATTCATAGAATTTCGATTGTGTTGAGTTCCATTTAATTAGAGGATGAGGATTACACATAAGCTTGGTTATTCTTATTTGTATAACAGTAGCAGAAATTAATTTACATAGGTTTCTATAATTAGCGAAGTGATCTTTGATGGGTTTCATAATTTATATATTAGCTTTTGATCAACAATTATTTCTTGAAAGCAAATTGTAGCCTCAACAGTATCTCTGAGGAAAATAGATCTTATCATCCTAGTCATGCATGGGAGGCTCTTTTTCTTCTTATTGTTATCCAGAGTAACATGAATATTGCAATTAATATATGTTCAACATTGATGCATAAAAACTATGATATCTTCATCCAGACATTATTTCAAAAAAGAATATTAGCGTAGTCAACACAATATTATTTTATCCCAGATCATGAGTCAGGTGTTCAACTCTTGTATTCTTATATTCTTATCCATGAATCTATCTATCTAGAAGCAAGACCATTTTTTCCGTTCTAATCCTCTACACTAATCCATGCAACACACTAAATGTAAAGATATTTATTTATATATTTTAATTAAATAAATCTTAAAATTAAAATATAAACTATATGCATCCAACATATTATAATTAGATGTGTTGCACAAAGTGGTATACAAAGTGTTGTAAAGGATCTGATGCCCCAATTCGAAGATAATTTTTTGTTTTTGTCTAGTTCATGAAAGGTAATAAAATTTAGAAAAAAAAATGAAAAATTCAATTTGCTGAGATAAAAATGTATGGCATTGGAATTTCCAAGTACTACAGATTACCTTATCCAAGAGCTGCAGGGCCCAAAATTGCCTCATCTTACTCTCCATAGAATTTGTTAAGGTTCTTTTTCTTTAAAATATAAACATAAGAGCATTTTCTTGGAAATTTTCAAGTTCCGATTTAACACTTTCATAAATAGTTCATAATGTACAAATTATAAAACAAAATTATCCAATAAAGACTCCAAAAAAGGGGGGGGGATCAGGGAAAGACGATGCGTTCAAGAGTGCTAATGAAACCGCCAAGAATTAACATAGCGTACTATTAGAATTGAACTTCGGATATCATCTTGTAAGCCGATGTCTTATGACACCTCGTGTCTCGTCCAACTCAAAGTTAGCTCTAGAGAAAGCGGTGCTAGTAAAGAATGGCTTTAGATCAGTGATCCCATAATCAAGTGCCTGCATAGAATAAAAGATTCACCCTAAGCGTCCAACTTTTGATCGAAGAATACGAGACTCTGAAACAAATGGAAGTTTCGTATTACCTTGCTCTGCAGCTCTTCAACTTTAATATCAACGTGGGATGCATTTGTTGTAGATCCAGACAATATTTCTTCAAAGTACAACGCGTCCTTTACAAGCCCTCGAAGAAGATGTAGGACAATAGCATTGAAATCCTTTTTGAATGTCATGTACTTCTTGAAACTCTGAGAGTCCAAATTCCAACGTCAATCTTCCATGAAATTAATATATACTACTTACTGAAATACTTTCTTCCAAAAAAATAAAAATAACAAAATAAATTCTCTAGATTCAAATCTAAGTCCAGAATCGCATATAGGTTAAAACGTAGATTGATTGGATACTACCGTGAAATTCAAAGGATTCTTGAAACAGATGTAGCATCATGTATATGGAAGGACCACCAACTATTAAGAGGAGAAAACCAATTAGAAGCCCAATATGGCAATGGGACTATATTTTGTAGGTGATATCAATAACTTCATCTTATGCGAGCCGTAGTTTTGTGAAAAGTTAACAATTATTCTTGATGCGTTTTCTCTAAATGTTCTGAATGGTTCTATGAAAATCAAATTTTCTGGATTGGCAATATTAGCATACTGGAAGACAAAATCTAAAAGTACTCCGAGGAGAAGGCGTAATGATATTAGAGTTGCAAAAAGCAAAAATAAAATGAAGCCATCAAATAAATGGAGGAAGGTGAGAGAGCCTTGTTACCTTTTGCAAAGCTTTTTGAACTCCAAACTTTTGTGTTGATATAAACGAGTCCAGCAGCACCCGGATTGCCATGTCCACATCTTCTTGGGTGACATGCTGCCTCAAGTGCATCCTCGCATGAGCTTCGGACATCCTTATCATAGATTCTATGTGCCTCACTGCTATTGGAATTCCTTGTCCATGCTACAAATGGGCAGATATATTAAAGGGTGTGAATTTATAATGAAGTGAGCAAAATGAGTAGTCATATTTTAAAGGAAAAACATGTATAGAGTTACTCACGGATGACTCTCTGCGCAATTCAGCATATACTTGTGTAAGCTTGTCCAAGTCCGCATCATGTAATCTTGGGAACACATTCAATTTTGCATAGATTATGTACTTCTTTAGCAACTCTTGAGAAATTATCTACACAGTAAGTGATTTTATATCAAAACAAGACAAGCTCAAGACTTCTCAACTAACTAATAGCAAATACATAGACTCCAAAGCAAGAACCTCAGGATCAATTGGAACTGCAGAAGCTTGATCATCTTCTTCTGAATTCATCATGGACCTATCATCTAAATTAGCACCTTTTGGCTGTGACTTGAAATGACTATCAACTACAAACGTTGCTAACATCTCATCAGTGACGGGATCCACCACATCCTGCACAAATAAGTTTTTTACCCGGTCAAAAACAGTACATGCTGCAGCTTTTAGCAGAGACATTTTCAAGTAGAAACAAGTAAATGACCTTAACAACACAAAGAATGTCAAAACGAGAAATGATTGGATCTGTTAATTCCACATTTTGCGAGAATGTTTTTGAGGAATCATATCTGCAAAAGAGAATTAGTTATTAGAATCATAAATAAAAATAAATGCAGAAGAGATGGAAGTATAAAATATAAAAGCATAGGGACTTCAGCAAAGAACCAATCTAAATGCAAAATGAAGGTCTACCATCCACACTACTTGAGTTCTTAAATTCAACCAGAGGAAAAGGGCAAGAATCAAGTGTCCTTGAATTACTTCCCAATAGTTCTATAAAAGTAAACCAGGTTTTGACTTTAGTACATACCACATAATACATGAGCAAATCAGAAAATTTAACACAAGAAAACTATAAGCAAGGCAGATTAAGATCAGTTTGTTAATTAGTATGCCAAAAACTGCAGACGGCACAGATCGTGTGTATACATGCTTAGGGGCCGAAAACCAGGCCATATTCATTTGCATATTCTCAAGTGACTTCATATACCTTCCTCCAATTGGATTTGCAGCAGCAATGACAGAACAGCGAGCCTGAAGAGATGTCACAATCCCAGCCTTTGATATGCTGATGCTCTGCTGCTCCATTGCTTCATGAATGCTTACTCTGGATGAAGAGAAATCATAATAAAATTTAAAAAATAGAAATAATAATGACCTTATAAAGCATAGATACAATATGCACATGCTTACCTGTCCTGATCATTCATCTTATCAAATTCATCAATAAGGCATATCCCTCTATCAGCGAGAACAAGAGCACCTCCTTCTAGAGTCCACTCTCTTGTGACCGGGTCTTTGTGTACTGCAGCTGTCAGCCCAACTGCAGATGCACCTTTGCCAGTAGTATAAACAGCTCTTTGTCCAGTCTTCTCAACATATCTGACAATTTGCAGCTGGTAAATAAAAGCTCAAGTATTACAAGGAAGAAGGAAATTTGGTTACAGGCATACTTAAGGAACTGTGACTTGGCAGTGCCAGGATCACCCATCAGGAGTACATTAATGTCACCCCTCAATCGATGTTTTCCTTGAACATTTTTCTCTTGGCCCCCAAACATTGCAAGAGCAATTGCAGTCTTTATATCTTCATGACCATATATTGATGGTGCAATTGATTTGACAATCTGATTTGAAGAAGAAAACAAAAAACCACACAAACGAATTGGCATGAGAAGACAATTAGGTATTCTAAAAATATATGCGAACATTGACAATGAGAAGGGGAATTTATAAGAAGTATCCAGTAACAGACCCGTTCGCCGATTCTTGGATCTTTGGCCAACTTCTCTATTTCTTCCTTGTCCTCCTGGGTAAGTTTGTAAGCTGAAAAGAGGTCTTGCTTTTTCGTGACATGATTTGCTTCAATTACCGTTGCAAAAACAGGAAATCCATTCTTTGTGTTGAGAGACAGATCAAAATTATTTGTGTAAATACCTGTCACCTCCTGAAAATAGGAGAAAATTGGAGAAAATTATTTGTGGAATTTCACTATTTGAACAAACACCAAAGAAGAATCAAACTCAAATGACTAAGGGCCTACAATCTCTTCTCCAGGCCTGGCACAATCAATCAGATCATTCAACAGTATAACTTCCTTGTATCTTGGTAGTCTACCAGCTGGTACAATTCCCGGGCTCTCTTGGAGAGTAAGTTTCTGGTAGTTCCTATATATTGTCTGCAGAATCTCGAGATGGTTAGATTACCAAATTTTCTATCATCCTTCAATTAAGAAAAAAGGGATAATTCACCTGCTCAATATTGACTGTAAATGGCCCTTTCGATTGGCACTCTGGGCAGGAACCAACCTTGACCTCGGAATATGAGTTCTGGAAGAAAGGTCCTAAAATTGCTCCACATTTGTTGCAATCATATTTAACTTGTTGCAACTGAGGAAAGACGCCAGAACGTCTGGTCACAACACCCCCAATACGAATCATGGTGTTTAGGTGGATCTGCCTGCAAAAGCACAAGGACAGAGATATCACTGTTAGTTTGACATCACAGATGAGTAACATTAAACGGGACGGTGACTATCCAACTTCACCTTATGTTGCGTATCTGATCATAAACAGGCAAGTTGGTAATACGAACATAAATTTTCTTATGAATCTGCTTGTAGTTCGGGTGCAAGTCAAACACAACTTTGTTTGCAACATCTTCCATGACCTCAAGGACGGAATGTGGTGCATCAGCCAGCCAGATGGCAATATTTGGGTGAATATAGATGAACTGTTTGTAATCAATCTCAAGACTACATTTATTAACTGCATACAAAATTGATCGAGTAAAAAAAACGCAAGTATTAAGAAATATTGGTTTCATGACGGAAGGACAAATTGAATGCAGTACGAATATATCATTGGTAATGAAACAACTAGGGGATGGAACTCGGGAAGCCCTTTACCTGAGACCATCTCGTTGATCTGCCGGAGGTACTCAAAGTCCCCATGTTCATTCTTCGGATTCACATATGTGAACAAAAACTCCTTGAACTTCTTTGCAATGAAACGCCGTACTTCGTCTCTGGTAACCCATTCGCGAAGAGTACCCTGGACCCTGTACATCTCAAACTCACCCTCTTCATTGTCATCATCCTACATGCAAAGCCAAAATATCAATAAACCCAGTTTGGGAGACAGGATTGTTGAAGTTTTATGTTAGCTATGACAATGAACTCTATACCTCATAAGGATCGTCGTCAGTGGCATCGGTCATTGGCACATCCTCTTTAGAGTGTCCTCTTTGTGATCTACCAGGTGAACTCTGCATTGCATCGGTATCATCAAAACTTCTTTGAGCGGTTTGAGGCCTAAAGTCAGCCCGGGTTCGTTTCGAGGGTCTATAGTTGTCGTCATCAGTATCTGCAGTTAAAAAACAGAAACAAATAATAAGTATGGCTTAAGCACGCATGCTAGTCACCAAGCTCAAGCATTTGAGATCAAGTTGGAACGAAGTAGGACAACTAAAAATAATAATACCAGCAGCACCACCTCAAAATTATTATTTTCAAAACCTTCCCAAATATATATAGATGCATCGGTTGATGTATAAATTAATGAATATAAGCCAGCCAATTTTTAGTACTTTAGTATAGATTAAGAAATTATTCACCCACACAAATCCTGCATCAGTTAAGTGATCCAAGAAACAGCTATGTGCTCCAATTATGTCGCAGTTGCTCTAAATAACAAGAGAAGCTGGCAACATAACTAAAGTTTATCATTGAAGCTTGAAAAAAGTGATTAACCATTTAGGGACAAGGATCAGCATTTAATTTTCGTCTCAGGTTTCCGTACCATTAAACTAAGAAATTAGCAAATACTAAGCTTCTACCCAGATATGAAATCCACATATATAAAGGTCCAATTACCAATTCACCGCTTTTGAGTACACTGATAAAAACTGAAGCAACATATGAAGAAAATCCAGTCTAATTAGAAAACAAAGCAACAAAACTTCTGGCTCAGAACCACGGGTCTCAAGTTAGACACCTTCTTCCCCGTTAGTAAATTAAAATTAAAACGAAAAAAAAGATTATATGCTTAAACAGTCCATCTGATTTTGCCAGTAGCTCACACATTTCACCAAACAAAGAATCTAGACTTCCAGTTCTCGGCATATTCAACAAAATTTTCCAAACACAAGTTTCAACCTATAATTTTTTCCAGCAATTCCAGTAGAACCTAAGCTTGCGAAACTGAAATCAGTCAGAATTAAACTTTATTTTCTCTGACAGGAAGCTCAGTAACAGGAGCAATAAGAAAAAAAATTAAAACAATTACACAACAGGAAACAAACAGAAGGAGGAGGACCTTGGTCATGGAAAAGTTGAGGAAGCTTGCGCTGAGAGGAGGGGACCACACGAGCATCTCTGGTATCAAGCTCAACCTCAGCAGCTCTACGATCGGCCATGATCTGATCTAAATCCCTTTCGTCCTCCATCGACTCGTCAAGTCCCAATGATTCGTACTGGTCATGTTCCTCCATCCTTCGATAATCCTCCATGTAATTATCATTGAATAAATCCTCTCCTTCTTCCTCAATTTCTTCTCCGCCGTCATCGTCTCTGATGATTTCAGGATCCACGGAGGCCTCGTCGTCGTCGGAATAGTTCTGGCTCGTGTTCAGAGGTAACTGATCTGTGTTAAACCCTACCGATGTTGGCGAATCTGGCGTTGACGGCGTCGGATTTATTCCGTTCCCCGGCGAAGATGATGGAACGTCGTCGTTCTGCTGACTCCGATGACCTCCTCCGTCCGGAGTTCCTGACATTTTGCTTTAGCACAATCCTTATCTATTTTTTCCCAAAAAATTATTATTATCAGAATTTATTTGTCGAATGAAAAGTGTGAGACTGGTTTTTTTGGCTAAGTAAATAAAGGAGAGTTGGCTTTTTGGCGGGAAACTTTGGCGCCAAGACTGTCTAGGGCTACAAAAGCGGTAACGGTAAAGCACATGGGCCTAATTGGACATTCGCGGTTGGAATCCTCCTGGCCCATCTGTGTCTTATTCGGGTCCGATTATGGTGCTTCTGCATTTTTTTAAATTTGTTTTTTACTGATATTCAGATATTTGTTCTGCCAATCAGGTTGAGATTTTAATGGTATTTTGATCCATTCAAATATATTTTTTTGTAAATAGGAAATATAATCATTTTTTTCCTATTATATACAAGTTTTAAACTCTCAAATTTTAGTTGGAAGACCTTAGCTCAATTATTAGGGTAATTGTTAATGTAATTTCGAACATTAGTTAGTTTTCACTTAAAATATTATCTTAGAACGTTAGATTTTTTCGTGTATATATATATATATATAATATTTCTCTTATCTTAATTTTGTCAAATTTAGTTTTTCGCAAAAGCACTCCCTATTTTTTTATTTTAGTTGTCACAATTTACACTTTTAATTGTTATATTTTAGTTTTCTCTCTCACAACAATTCAAATGATATTTTAACTTTTTTACTAGTACCGTCAAACGGATTCAAAATCTACGGACTATTCGTAATCCGTATGAAATGGATTGGATATGGACTCGAAAATAAAAATTCGTTTAAATGTAGGTATTTTGTGCCCGTATCCGTTTGGACTTGGACTTCGTGGACCGGGCCCGGATTAATCTGTGGATTAGTCCGCGACATTAAAATATAAAAACGAACATGAACTTTACGAACCAAAATCGAACTTATTCACGGTTCAATCTGCAATATACATATATATTATTTAATTTTAATTTTAATTTTTATATATCAAAGTTTGACTCGTTGATATTCATTTGTATTGTGACTAATGCCAAAGTCTCAAAGATTTTGGATTTCTAACCCTACAATCTATATAAAATCCAAATCATATTTTATCCTTAATCCTTTTCCGATCTCTCGATTTCCTTGCGCCTCTCTCCCTCTCTCCATTATTTGAATGTTTAATTTGTTGGACTTTGATCTTTGGACATTTTAGGTTTTGTTAGGACTTCGGAGTTTGGATGATTCGTATTTTTTTTTTGGAGTGGAGGGTGATCTATTTGTTTTTTGTGTTTGCATGATTTTTTTGTTAATTTTATCACAACATAAACGGTTTATGTTATGATTAATTAATCTTAAGTTTTTTTAATGTTATTTTCTTTAAAAATTGTCAAAAAAAGAGAAAGTACGTGGAAAGGTCCGTAACACGTGGACTATATGCGGATTGGGTATGGACTTACCATTTTGAAGTCCGCAAAAAAATGGATTAAGTCCGGTCCGATTCGTTTAAAATGAGTCCATAGCGAACTTGAACCGGACCGGACTGGACATGTCCGTTTGACAGTACTAACCACAATCCTAAACAATTTGAGTACTTAAGAAAGCCAAGTGTGTTACAACAGAAAATGGTAATAACTCAATCCCTCAAAAGTTATTTTGAAAAAGAATAAATGCTTAAATTTTATATATTGTAAATATACTCATAAGATTAACCAAGGACTTAAATATATATATATATATATATATATATATATATATATATATTGTGAATATGCTC